>PVLC010007309.1:0-64055 GCA_004027655.1 Graphiurus murinus | reverse complement strand
TAAAAAAAAAAAAAAAGAAAAGTATTTCCTTATATAGTCACTGTGATTATGCCACAACCATCATTTTGGAGAACTCTACATAATTGATGACAATTAACTTTGAAATCCCCCCCCCAAACATACTTCTTTTTATAAGAAATTTCAGTGAAACAAAGCATGAATTTTTCAAACCTTACTCTATTCAAATCAACCATTATTAGTGTTATTAATAATAGCACTACTTACAGATAGATGTGGTGGTGCATACCTGTAATCCCAGGACATAGGAGACTGAGACAGGAGGATCACAGGTTTAAGGCCAGCCACAGCAACTTTGTGAGACTCTCAGCAACTCAGTACGACCCTATTTTAAAATGAATATTTAAAAAGGGTTGGGGGTAAAGGTAAGAGGTAAAATGTCCCTGGGTGCCCGATCCCAGAAAAAAAAAAATAATATAATACTATTTATAATAAAATATTAGAAGTATTATTGGCAGACTAAAAGCATGCAGACAGTGATTCTTTAAAAAAATTATTCCCGATGCTCATATAGACACAAACTAAATATAAATGTTAAGTCAGTTAACAAACAAAAATGATACATATAAGTGGGTTGTGAAAGATAAGCATACCACTCAAAAAGGAGAGAGTTTACTTACCAGGTATTTTAGTAATAAACTTATTATTCATAGCCTACATGGCAACTTAATGAGACAGAATACTATTTTTAAAAAGCATCAAATAAAATCCAGATTGCTGAAATGTAGAGATAATTTTAAAAATTTGATTTAGAATAAAGCAGATAAGTATAAATGATCTAATATTCATAGTAAATTTAGGGTGTCTCATGAGAAAATACGGTATAAAAATAACTAAAAACAATTCAAAATCAATGTTACAAAGACATTTTTGAAACAGCTAAAATGAATACAGAGGCTTAAGACTGAGATGATAAGAAAGTCTTCAAAATTAATTCTTCTTCCTCCCCTTACTCTACCAAGAAGAATGAACGTAAGCTGGCTTAGGTTAATGAATGAAGTTATGAAGTACTGACAGACAATAGAAAAATGTGAGATTTTTGCAGAAAAAGATGATTGATTAGAAAAGATTTTATTGTAGTATATTTGTCAGGAGTAAAACTGAGTTATGTTTATGTATTACTTCAAATCTTATAGTCTACAAGGATTTCTTGTTTACAGGGGTTTGGTTTCTGTTTTGAATTTCTGGGTCTCTTTTGGTCTCCTAATTTTAGTAACTTCTCAAAAATGGGCATCTATTTCTCTCCATAAATATAAGCAGCCATTTAATAAAGTAAAGTAATAAAGTTAATAAAGTAAACACATAATAAAAAAAAAATGCCAGAATAAAGAGCATGCAATTACTATATGTTTCACAAACTGTAATTTTAAGTCTAGTTATAATGGAAACAGCCATATTATATTGAGCACATGAAATATGTTCCCTCACACCGAGAATACATTAATATACATTATGGAAGCTACCTTTAAAACAAAGTTACTTTCCATTTTGCAAGTAATATTAGACAAATTACTGTACTTTTTGTTTTCAAATATTTTTATTGGTACATTATAATTATACTGAGATTCAAACTGATAAATTTATATATGCACATATCACTTCGTGTGATTTGTTCTGGATCCCAATTTACACTGCCCCCCTCTTGTATATGTAGTGAGATTGGTAGTGATACCTTCATATATGAATATAACATTATTTAAACTGTTTCTTTCCTCAAGCCTCCTTTGGGGGTAATTAAAATAATCATAGCAATCTATAACTCTCTCTTTTATTTATCTTTGTGGTTTACCTAGAAATTCAATAGAAGAAAAATATATTAGATAGTAATAACAACTTTATTATAAGCCTATCACCAGGAATTTCAAAATGAAGCAAACCATTTTTTACAGAAAAAAATCTGACTTCTACTAAACCTCACAATTTTTAGACAGATTAAAATTATTTTCCATATCAAAATGTCACCATTTTTTCTCAAGTTTTGATATATGAGTTTTCTCAGTTCTAGATTAGAGTATTAGTCTGTTAATACCATAATATTTCTATGTAATCTTCAGGAAAAAGCAAATAAATATAAGACAACAAAGTACGATACAATTCTCTTGGTAGCAGATCTTGTCTTATTGTGCAATAAAAACAATGATGAATCTTTTGTTTTCCATGAACTTTTTTAAAGCTGTTAATGAGAATGAAAGCACCTTGGGGGAAGAGACCATTATGATGTCACAGGTGCTACATTTGGAACTGGGGACAAAGAGTAGAACAGAAAGTTACAAGTGTCTTAAGAAAATATGTAACTAGTAGAATTGAAATAATGTCCTTTTTCATCATTACTGGACCTACAAGGAGATTAAACTTGTCATAAAGTATATTACTTTACTTGTTTCAAGTTCTAGTGTAATATATTATCTTATTTTCTTTTTTGTTTTAACAGTCTAAGAATTCCTTCAAAATACATTCAAGCAGACTTCCAGGTGTGTCAGTTCTGGGGAAAACTAAAACTGTAACTCATTTAAGAAATTATTATAATAAATGTCATTGCAAACAAAAGGCCCATGATTTAATTTTCTTCTTTTAGTGTGGTCACTTTCAATTAACTCTAAGAGTAAAAATATAGAAACAGTATGAATATGTACCAAAGTTATTAATATACCATCACTCAAAATACAGAAAATATGTTGTTTTCATGTACACATACATGAAATAAAATAATGCCATAACAGAAGGGTGCTGTATCTGTGTTTAAAGAAGAGGTTGTTGGCAAACACCACAGCTCACTTCTGCTGAAATGTACACAACTGATATATGCAGCACAGAAAGCTGGCACCAAGGGCTTACAACCTTAATTTGCCTGCAAGAAGGAACGGAGATTTACCTTCAGAGCACGTTCTTGATTGTTTTCAGCAGTCAGATGTCTCATGTTGTTTGCTGAAGTCTGGTTCTGCTCTTTCAGATGATGAAGCTCCTGTTCCAGCCGTTTGCACTGCCACAGGGGAAGAATCCCATTAAGTAAAGGAGCTATAGCATTTTTTTTCACCCAGCCATATGAATTAATGTAAATGATACCACTGTATTTTCTAAAAGACAGGGGTTATTATTTTTTTGTAACAAGAATGGCAAGTAAAAGTAATGCTGAATACAAACAAAATAACATTGTTTATAGCACTCTGATAATCCAAGTACAGTTTTCAGTTAGTCTTCTTTATCTAAATATTTAAGTCACAAAAATGCTTATTTTTTTTTAAAGTTAAGATCAAGCTAGCTTTGAAAATATCTATTGGTTGAATGAAAGCATGCTTCTAAATGCACTTTTGACTCTAAATAACTATAAAGTCATACTCTATGATTAACTTTAATTTTTTAAATAGAAATTATCCATAAAAATGCACATTGGGATATTTGAGAATCTTAGAAATCTAAAACATTTGACATAAAAATTACACAGATGATACACTGGTATGCAAATTGGAACAGTATGAAGATACATGGAAGATAAAGGAATAAAGTAGTAAATCCAGGTTTCAGAAAAAAGTTAAAAATCACTCCTCATTTTACCTATTTTTAAATCAGCATTTTAAAGTAACAACTAATTACACATACTGATTCAAGATCTGGACAAAGTTCTCTCTAGATTGTTTGACAAATGGCTAGCTGCCATGATGAATAAAAAATCATTAGTTTTCGTAATACAGTCAAGATACAACTATAATCCAAATTGGCATTTCTTGCTGTTCCACCATTGATTGCTTTTGCCTCTGACTTCTATAATATTATGCAGTATATATCAGTATTTCCCAACTTTGAGTAACATACAACACCTTTTAAAGGAAAAAAGTCTTACCAGATTCCTGATATTGACTTAGATTATGTGATGTTTATATACAAATATAAAACTGAGTATACACACCTAATGTGTACAAAACACAATTGTAAAACCCAAGCACATTTACAAATAAAATGAAGTAACCACAAAATCAAGCCATTTCAAATTAATATTAATTTAATTTAGAGATAGGTTTGCTGCAGCTAAAATCTGCAAATATAATACTGACTGATTCAATGGCAGGTCCTTTTATATTGCCATGTCCACTTGACCATGCACTATGTGACAATTTAACTCACATAACACATTTTAAAATATCACAACAAAAGCTTTGCAACACGTATCATTTAGATTTTTATTTGGAAGGGATACATGATTCACACTAAAATTTATTTGTGCTCATTTTTAGCCAATAACAATTAAAATACCTGGTCACATACTGAAAACAAAAATCATGAGTCGAAAATGAATAAGACACTGCAATGTCAAAATCGTAGAGACCTCCTCTAAAAGAATTATTCTCTACATTTTCATTTAATGTTAATATAGAATTATTAAGTATCATAATGCTTAATTAAATATGACCTATGAGAGATCTGAGGTGAAGTATATGACTTATACTGTAGAAGAAAAAGAATGTTTCGTAAAGCAGCTGACAGCAGAATTGGGCTTATTTTGGACATGAGATTTTGTAAGCTGAAATTGGAGAAAGGAGAATATAAGAAGCATTTTTATCACTTAAAAAAATTTAGATTAAGCAGGAAAATAAATAAAAGTGGAAACATCAGGGCTATATCTGAAGAAAGTGAAATTGAAATGATCCCAAATAAAGATCCTCCCCATCTTCATGGAGCAACAATAAAAAAACAATTCACTCATTTTTAGTCAAGAAATGCTGACTTTATTTTCATTTTTCTGTGAGTTTTAAATTTAACATTGGCCTGGGACTGAAATGTGTGAACCAAACAATAATCATGAGGTAAATTAAAAAAATGTATATATACTCTTGCCAAACACAGATTTATGAGTTCTGTTTAACTATAAGGTTCACTTGATTTATTCAATTCTATATGATCTATTCATTTGCTTTTATAATTTGAAAGTCCAACACCTTCCTCCAATCACATATTCCTGTATAATTTTTCTATACTCTTTAATCTTTAAACTTATTTTGAAGAAAAAAGGGTGAACTTTTTATGCACTAATAAGTACTATACTATATTATTATCACTTTATATGATATTCAGAATTTAGATTAAGATCCTATTCTTTACATCTCAAAGTTTCTTAACACTCTCACCAAAGTGATCTTCATAAATGTTTTTAAAGTTTTTTCATCTAACATGTACAAGAAGAAGGAGTAGCATAATAGAAACTGTAGTAGCTGTCACCAATATTTCCAAATGTTATAATTCTTTTGGATTTCAAAAAATAAATGAAATCTTAGAGCCAGGATATAGTTCAGTGGTAGAGCACTTATCTAGCATGTAGGAGGCCCTGGGTTTAATCCCCAGTACCACAAAAATAAACAAATAAGCAAATAATTGAATAAATAAAAATATAAAAACTATATAAAACATGCCCCCTCTTTGAAGCTTACCTTTCTTCTCTCTCCAAACACCTACTAAAGTGCATTTCTATTCAACCAATATAGATTAAGCAATTACTCTGTACAAGGGAGTTATATATGATGGAAGATACAACATTAAGACAAAGTAGATAGAAATTCCTACCCTCATGGGGCCCACGTTCTAGTTGGGAAAAAGAGGCAGTAAGCAAGATAAATATATGAAATACACGGTATGATAAGGATGAAAATGTTATAAAAATAGATTAGAGATACAGGGAGTGCCAAAAGAACAGGTAAAGAAATGCTTCACAATTTCAAATAGGAAGGATGTAATGGAGAAAAAGATATCTGAGTAAAGTCCCTAAGATGATAAACATAGAAAATCTTGAATATTTGGGGGGAGGAGTGACTGGAGCAGAAGGAACAGTATGTTCAAAGGCCCAGAGGTAGAATTTGTCTGGCATGCTTGTGAAATAGCAGGGAGACCTGTTGCAGGAATGATACATGCAAGGAGAACAGCCGGGGATGAGACATGAAGAGTCTGAGGTCCTTATGAAGACAAGTGGCATGAAGAGTTGCTGAAGGATTTCAAATAGAAAAGCAGCATGCCTTTTCTTCTATTTCCAAAGGCTCATTCTCCCCCCTGTGTTAAGAATAGACTCTAAGAGGGCCAGGGGAGAAGCAGGTAGTCCAGTTGGCAGATTGTTGGGTAGCCCGGGAGAGACGAGGTGTCTCAAATTAGGATGGTGGCACTGAAGATAAAACTCAAAATACACTTTGGAAAATATAGCCAAAAGTTCTTTTCCTGTTAGTGATGGTCATTCTTACCCTCTTAATCCTAACCTTAAAAGAAATGCTTCTAACCTATAATCACTAAGAGGCACTAATCACATAAGGGACATTATTTTTCATTCCTACTGCTAAAAGATCACACTCTCCTATTATAAACTTATACATGTATTTCATTTTACTGAATGCTTTTTCCAAATGTGTTAATAAGGTGAATTATCTCAACTTCCTAATGTATTACAATTGTTCCTTTACTGTAATGAACCCTAATTGATTGCCATATGTATTATATTGGTTATATGTGTATATATGAAAATTTGAAAGGATATGAATTTGGTTTACAAATATTTTATTTCATATTGATGGTATGCTCCTGTGTGACTGACATGTATTTCTCCTTTCTTGGGCTATCTTTTCCAATTTTGTTACCAAGGTTGAACTTGAGTCACCAAGAGAATTTTCTTATCTTATTATCTGAACAGTCTATGTAAAATAGTTTATGCCTGTAAGAATTATTAGAAATCCCCTGTCAAACTATCAGAGTTTTCCCCTGGGTTCAACTGCTTTTCTCAGAGATACAGTTTTACAAATTCTTTTTAGTGAGATACTCTTTGCCTGAGAATGCTATTGTTTTGTTTTCATACTCTTCACTGGACAGAACTATCATGACAAACATTATTTCTTCAGTGTACTGAAGATAGCCAATGCAGCCTGGCATCTACTGTTGCCAATGGGATGTCACTCTTGGTCTAGTAGTAATTCCTTTGTAGGCTGATACATCTTTTCTCAAGAGCTGATCTAACAACTTTTGTAGTGTAACTTTGGTGTTCTACAGATCCACAAATACATGTCTCGATTTAATTGCTTTCACCTGTTGGAATATCCTTTTGTTCCCATTTTGAAACTCATATTGGTCACATTAGATCTAAGACTCTTCTTTTACAGCCTTTACTCTCTCTCTTATATTTTCAATTCTCAATGTGTGTATGAATTACAAACATCTATTATTAGTGAAGTGAGACTCTTGATTTTGTCTTCAGCTGTGTCTATCTTCCTCTAATAACTTTTAAAAATTTCAATAACTATAGCTTTCATTTGGCTGCCTTACACTTTTAATTATCTTTTGTGGTAGATTGTTTGCGTATGTGATGTATAGATTTTTACTGTGTCCATCTCTGTCACTGACTTATTTATTTATTCATTCATTTATTTGTATTAACCTGTATGTGGAAGACCTGTGAGATTGGTTTTGCATTTGCTTCTGTTGAATGATGGAAACTTACACATCTAGGACAGGTTCACATGCTAACTTCCTAGTTTTGGGGTACAAATCATGACACTTATGTAATTAGAAGTCTATATCTCCATGTGAAATAGAACTAGCCCTTTTCTATCTCATAATAATTTTCACCCCTTCACTCAGTTATAGCCACAGAAAAGCTTTCTTTTCACTTCTCTGAAGCAATAGGATGCTTATTTTTTCTAGATCCCCTTTCACTAAAGAAGAGGTCTTTCTATGATCTGGATATATGCGAGGGTCTCCACTCACTTCCTACTTCAAGTGGCCATAAGTGGGTTTTTTTGTTTTTGTTTTTGTTTTTTTGCGGTACTGGGGATTGAACCCAGGGGCATTCTACCTCCGAGCTACACTCCCAGCTCTATTTTTTAGACTTTATTTTGAAACAGGGTCTCACTAAGTAGCAGAGAGCCTCACTAAGTAGCTGAGGCTGGCCACAAACCAGAATCCTCCGGTCTCATCCTCCCAAGTACTGGGATTAGAAGCTTGTGCCACCACGTCCGGCTTGGCCATAAGTCATTCTAAGAGCAATGAAGTCCAAGTTCCAACCCTTAGGATGGTCTTTTATCTCTAATTAATTAGTATGTTTATGGCTAATTAGATTTCCCCTTAATTTTTATCTTTTGTATCATTCTATTACATTCATTCTTTCTGAAAAGAAGGGTACTCTCAGAGGGAGTTACTCTTGGGACAACTTTTGCATGTAATACTGTGACCAAAGAGTTAAGTATAATACTAGAATAATAAAGATATATTGATCCAAGGGTGTTTGTCTATATTGCATTCTTGGGCTCAGTTTCCATGGCTAAGAAGCATAAAAGGGATAGAAGATAAGGTCTAGAGACCACCTAAAGTGATAAGTACCAAAGGGCTATACCTTCAAGTATTTAAAGATCCTCTCCACTTTAATAAATTAAAATAGGTAAGTCTAATGTTAGGGACGATCAGTGTCCTAAATTTAGTTATATATGAAATAATTTTCCTATGGGTTTCAACAGTTTCCTTTTGAACTGACTCAACTAAAGATGATAAATATGCCTTTTCTGTTTATATTCTGCTCAACATTAATAATTTTCCTTAAGTTCTAAAGCATAAATCAAGACATAGAAATTCTTACATCTTTCACATTAATTTATTTTAAATTTTCAAACTGAAGTTAAGTACATGCCATCTATATACAATCACAATGTTTTTGAAAACCAGCATTCTCATTATAGGAGACAAAAGATACAGATATAAGATAAAATAAGTAAAAACTCTTCAGGTCAGAATTTAAAGTAATAGTATGAAGTCAGAATGAATTCATTATTTCTTTAAAATTTTTGTGTGTTTACTTGCTAGCACTGCCCATTGAAAAAAAGACACAAATGCCAGGTGGGGTGTCACATGCCTATAAACTCAGTAATTGAGAGGCTGAGACAGGAGGATCGCAGGTTCATAGCCAACCTCAGGAACTTAAGTGAGGCCCTGCACAACTTAGTGAGACCCTGTTTCAAAATGAAAAAAAAAAAAGGCTAAGGGTATGGCTTAGAGGCAGAATGCACTTGGGTTCAATCCCAGTAACACACACACACACACACACACACACACATACACACACACACACACACACACAATAGAAAGCCCAACAGCAATGAGGTTCCCTGGCACCTGGACTTACAAGACTCAAGTACTACTTCTACTAAAAATAAAGGACTCTATGGATATATTATAGCTGATTCCAGATGCAGGGTAAGAACTGTAGATAACCCAGGAACCTCTGGTCGCAACAGACAACAACAAATTATCAAAGAGACTCAGAAAAGACTCAGGTGCCAACCTGAAAATGCTCCCCACTAGTTAGAGAAGACAATTTGAGTATCAATGAAGAGAGTAACTGCAATGTATTAAAACACTAAAATATATTTAAATTACTGAGTTTATAATAACTACTAAACACTTAAGGTACCCTTTCCTAATATAAACTTTACCACAGGATAGTTTAAACAATAGATAAGAAGGTAACTCTGTTTATATAAGTATTCTACTTAAAGAAAATGGGAATGTTAGAATATCATGATTTTGTTACATTTATTGGCCATTTGTATTTCTTCTTTTGTGAAGTGTCTATTTAGTTCATTGCCCATTTTTTGATTAGATGTTCTCTTTAATATGCAGAAACTAGGGAGAAAATGGGACATAGGAGAGACTCCAGACAAAGAAGGAAAAATCTTGTATGAGTAGAGAAGAAGATCTAACTGAAAGAGATGGGAGGGGGAAGAGGGAAACACCCTAAAGCACGCGATGTACAAGGGAAGGGGGAGAAAGGAGGGGAATTGGGGAAGTAGGGCTAAATGAGTGATATATGCATGCATGCCTCTACCAACCTCATCAAGATGTATGATTACAATGCACCAATAATCTTAAAAAAATCACAATTTTGAAATAATGAATATGTTAACAGATCTAGGCATTGCAATATGTTAATAATAGAAAAAAAGCATAATCCTCCATGTGTTTCCAAATGCAAGGAAAAAATACCTATAATGTAGTCTTGCAAATTAAGATGAACCTAAATTTGACAAAATCTTTAGCTCAACTGCCATATTGAAAGAAGAGAGGAAAGAGGAACATGGATACAATGAAAAAAACTAGGAGGCCTGGTGTGGTGGTGTACACCTGTAATCCTAGAACTTGGGAGGCTAGGATAGAAGGATGGCAGGTTCGAGGCCAGCCTCAGAAAATCTGTGAGACCCTCAGCAATTCAGCAAAGTTAAAAAAATCAAATAGGAGCCAGGCATGGTGGTGCATGCTTGTAATCCCATCATTTGGGAGGCTGAGACCGGAGGATCCGGGTTCTCGGCCAGCCTCAGCTACCTAGTGAGGCGCTCTGCAATTTAGTGAGACCCTGTTTCAAAATAAAGAATAAAAAATAGGACTGGGAGTATAGCTCGGAGGTAGAATGCCCCTGAGTCCAATACCCAGTACTGCAAATAATAATAATAATAATAATAATAATAATAATAATAACAACAACAACAACAACAATAATAAAATAGGGCTGGGGTATAGCTCAGAGGTATAATGCCCCTGGGTTTAATACCCAATACCCCATTCCTCCCCCCCACACACACACACTGGAAAAGTACCAGAAATCTTACTCTGTGTGTTTAAAAAGTAAACTCTAAGAGAGAAAAAAATAAAAAGGGAATCTACTATAAATTAAAAGTGTTAAAAGTCAATTCACTCTCAGTAAGAGAATAAAGAAATCTGTAAGATTTCTTAAGTTGGGTTAAAAAAAAAGTCAATTCAGTCATGTGCAATATGAAATTCTTGTTTACATGTAGCAGTATTTATGAGGTCACTAGAATTTGAGTGTTAAACTGGATGTTTCATAATATTATAGAATTACTGTTATATTTTTGTTGTGAAGATACTGTGGTTATATTTAAACAAGACTTCATGTATTTCATAGATACACAAACGTTACAGAGAAAAAAGATACTGTGTATGGCATTTTCTTTAAATAGTAAGAGAAGTAAATGAATGGGGAACATAGAATTTTTAAAAGATGCACAATTTTAGCAGGATGAAAATATTACAGAAATTCAAAATATTAGCTCTCTTAGATCCCTGATAGAAGAGATGAAAAAAAAATAATACAAGCAAACTGAATATTTAAACATAGAAGTCATGTCCAAAGTGTACAAAATGAATATGGCTGGTGTTTACTAGAATATCTACAATTTTCTTTATTGATCATTGTAAATTCCAAAGAGTTACATCAAGCAGATACCACATTGTTATGATTCTGTCTTACTTTTCATTTTCTTTACTTTCAAAAAGATTGACATGCCTCCAGTTCCTAACAAAGAGTTCCACAATGTTGTCTATGTTCTTAACAGCTGCTGTTTCTCTTCTGTACACCTACTTTTGGTCACAAATTATCATTATCACATTAAAAATCAAACATCTTCCCACTTGGATGCTATATAACTCTTTCCTTTGCAGACAAAAATAATATCAGACTCTCCCAGTCAAAACAGAAAGTAAACTTTGGTGTCAATGTGAATGATGTACTTTGAACTGCAGATGTTTAAAAGCACTTAGGATTGAACGAATAAGTTTTTATTCCTTTTCATTTAAAAGAACTGCTAAAAATAATTACATTTTATATTTTAAAATAGCAATTACAATCCTTTTCTGACATTTCAATAACTTAAAGTGTTTAAAATTTGAAAAGATAAGTGGTTTCTTTAAATCCTGGCAAAATATCAACAACTTGGTTTTAGTGAATACTTACATAATGGTGAGCGGTTTCCAAATAACAAAGATCAAAAAAGGAAAACAGTAACTACATTAGTCTCTGAAACCACATATGCTGCAGCTTTTATGAATGTATGCATGTATATGTGTGCATACATTATATATAACATAACTAAGTTATTCAATAAATATTTATTTATGATCCAATAGGAAATAAGGCAGTGGCAACATGCCAGGTAAGGAAATGTTTCTAAGCATTTCTATATAT
This sequence comes from Graphiurus murinus, assembly GCA_004027655.1. NCBI lineage: Eukaryota > Metazoa > Chordata > Mammalia > Rodentia > Gliridae > Graphiurus > Graphiurus murinus. The sequence goes on along the minus strand of PVLC010007309.1, from coordinate 52,048 downwards.
ATACTTAGGTATATGTGTCTGTATACACATATACATATGTTTGTGTGTATATATGTACTTAACTGTATGTACACATTTTATATATATGTATATATATATACTTAACTACATATACTTATACATATATGCTTAACTACATATACACATTCTTAAAGTACCATATGAAAGTAAATAACAAGGGATTTAGTAATGAATATAGTACTAAATATTCATAGTTTAAACTATTAAATTATCTGGAAAGATTAACAAAACATTCTAAAATACTTATGAGAATTATTAAAGGTACCAAGATGTGTATAAGTACTTATTTGCTATGCCATTAAACTATCATTTCATAACACTATTTAAATTTACTATGCTAGCTGGATTCATCAAAAAATATTCATTTTTAAAAATGTGATTTGCACTTATTTCCCCTAGTTCCATGCTTTGATATGCATTCTCTTCTGTCCTCATTGTCAGACCTTTGATTCAACCTCCAAATTTCTCATTGCTGTCAAGTGTCATGTTCCCACTTTCATTCCTCTCCAAATCCTCTATTCCAGTAGCATGGTCTGCCAATCAAAATCACCAGGAGAATTTTTTTTTAAATCTGTGTATGAGTGTGTGTGTGTTAAATGAAGGCTTTTAGGCTATACTTCAGTGTTAATAAATATTCCAGATAGTTATATATAAAGATCAGGTTGTTTCATACTAACTCCTACCCATCCTAACTTGATATCCTTTACCTGCTTATAGAATTGAAACCAAGTTTTAAATGTATGTAGATAATTATTAGTATATATTAACTATAAAAATAATAGGTTTCACCATGACAATTTTGTACATGCATACAACATACTTGCTCACATCCATCCTCCCCATTTCCTGTCCCTCTGCTTCCCCTTGGTTTTCTTCTCTTTCCTAACCATGCCTCTTTACCTTGGTGTCCTCCTTTTGTTTCCCCCTAGCTTCTACATCTGAGAAAAGACATGTGGCATGTGTTTTTCTGAGCTTGGCTTATTTTGCGTAACATGATGCTCTCTAGTTCCATCCATTTTCCCCCAAATGACAGGATTTCATTTTTTTATGGCTGAATAATATCATACTATTTATGTATACAACGTTGTCTTTATCCATTCATCTGCTGACGGGCATCTCTGCCAATTCCATAATTTGGCTATTGTGAACTGTGAATAGTGCTATGATAAGCATGGGTGTGCAGGTTATCTTTTTTGTATACTGACTTTAATTCCTTCACATATGTCCTGAGGAATAGTAGAGCTGGATTTAGGGTAGTTCTACTTTTAGTTTCTTTTTTTTTTCCATATATTGTAAGCATACATCTTTGTTAGGTACAAATTGATAACGATATATGTGCTCACAATTCTCATTTGACCCCTTCCCCAAATTCCCACCCCGCTCCCTCTCCCTCCCTCCCTCTCAAGTTCAGTTTAGTGAGTAACCTTGATATACATTAGTGTGCCCCCGCCCCAAGTCCAACCCCTTCGGTTAAATCAACTTCTTTAAAGAACTTCCATACTATGAAAACCAAGTTTTGAACATGACAGTGGCATTTCATAAACCAGACTTATTTCATACTTTCACATTCTCACCAAATATACACTTGGTTTTAGGTGAGACATGTTTAACTATCCAAATTTCCCAAAATATAAACACTCCTTTCTACCTTCAGGAATCTGCATAAGTTTTATGTCTATCCGATTTGCTCACATGGTACCTGACCCAGTCTTTCCCTGGGGGCCCCTGTCTGAGGAACACCATACTTGCTTCTACGCTGATTCATTGCCCTTCCTACATGTCCTCATGACAACCTTCAGCTTCGTCTTCCATCTACCATCCCTCAGCCCAACACAGAACTTGGTTAACTGAACTATCTACTAAGTGTCTATCTGTTGTTATTTTCATTATTATTATTCTTTGGGGTACTGGGGATAGAACCTAGGGGCAGTTTACCTCTAAGCTATATCCCCAGTCCTTTATATTTTCTTTTTTTGAAACAGGATTTCACTAAGTTATCATGCACTGGCTTCAAACTTGCAATCCTCCTATCTCTACTTCCTAAGTACTAGGATTACAGACATGCACCACCGTGCTTGGCTTCTACATGTTTATTAAGTAGTGTAAATTTCTTTTAAAGAAATTTTACTTTCAGTATTAATTTCCTTCTAAAATTAAAGGTATTTTATAGTCTAAACCCTGATACACTTGTTGAACAAATTTCCACGTACAGATGTTGCATTGTATATTTGCAATTTCAACTGGGTCCTTTCCTAAAATTTTTGTTTCCAGTTCACTCATTATGATCAACTTTCACTATGAATCTCCCTAACATGTATGGAAGGGGGTATGTGACAGGAAATATATCAAGTGGCCTATGCATGATGGTTGCATCACTTTGAATCTCACTATGATGTGTAATTACAGTGCACCTTAAAGTATATTTCTAAAAATTATTAGATAATGAGGTATTTCAAGATTTGTTTCTACTTTGTTTTCTAGATTAAGGGTCATATTTTCCTGGTTCACATGCCTACTACTCCAGTATTTTTAATTATAATGATATGCATAGTGGATAATACATCATAAGGTTGTTTTCCTTAAAAGAGCACAGACTTTTACTGTGGCAGTTAATTTACTGCTGGATTCCTTTGGGTCTTTCAAGAGTTAGTTTTATTATTTGGGCATGTCTGTTTCCATTTTGAATGTAGTCAAAATGTAGAGTCTAGCCCTTACTCTAGAGCTTCTCTGATATAGCAGCCATTATACATAAGTGGCTAATAAAATTCATCTGTATATTAATTGATATTAAGAAATCAATTATTCATTTGCACTAGCCAAACTTCAAGTGCTCAAGAACCACGTGATTCATGGCTACCAGATGGAATAGCACAGAAAATATTTACTTTATTGTAGATGTTCTATTGTAGAACATCTCATTAGGCATGGTCCTTATCATATAGAAAAATCAACTGACTGTTCAGTGCTCAGCAAGGTCTGCCCACTCTGGTTAGACCATAATTCCAACTTCTCCATTTAACTCTTAGCACTGAAGTAGGGCTTCTAAACCACATGCATGTAAACCCTATGTATGAACAGCATAACCTGTGGCCAAGGCCTGAGGTGAATAACTACACACATATCTGGTTCTTCTTCCATCCACCTCTAAAACATATACACACAATTCCCACTCATTTAGTAGCATATACCGCACATTCCAACTGTTTCAAGTACCCAGACTTAAATTACTTTTCCTTCCTCCCTCCCTCCCTTTCCCTGTCCCTCCCTCCCTCCCTCCCTCTCCCTCTCCCTCTCCCCCTCTCCCTCCTCTCCTCTCTCTCCTCTCCTCTCCTCTCCTCTTCTCTTCTCTTCTCTTCTCTCTCTCTCTCTCTCTCTCTCTCTCTTTCCTTCCTCCCTCCTTCCCTCCCTTTCTCTCTCTCTCTCTCTCTCTCTCTCTCTCTCTCTCTCTCTCTCTGTAGTGGGGATTGGATCCAGGGGCATTCTATCTCCAAGCTACACCCCTAGCCCTATTTTGTATTCTTTATTTTGAAATAGGATCTCATTAAGTTGTGGAGGGCCTCACTAAGTAGCTGAGGCAGGCTGTGAACCTGCAATTCTGCTGTCTCAGCTTCCCAAGTACTGGGATTATAAGCATGCACCACCACACCGGGCTTCCAGATTTATTCTCCTTTAGTGCAGGAAGACCACAGCTCTACTTGGGTTCTACCTCCCCAATTCAGCAAGAGGACCTCTAATGCCATGGAGATCATTGAGCTAATCTCAGTGTATCCTTTGCAGTCTCTTGGTTTTTCCTAACTTGACAGTTGTTAGAGCTACAGCAAGATTGGTATTAGCTACTCTGTCATTTCACGAAGCCTCTATAGTTTTTCAAGGGATAAAAACCAAATTTTTTCTACTCAGGAAAAGATTATTGTAGTCCAGGAACTGACTGGTCATGATGGATTTTCATTTGCTTAAAACTGACTGAATAACCAATGAAAAAAATTTTTTCCTTTCAGTTTCTTGTGTTTTCTCCTAATATCTGTAAAGTTGATGGTTCTCTTGACTAATAGTTATCAGGAAATATAATTATGTATACCAATTCATAAACATTCCCTCAACATTAGAATAATTCCCCAGGGCTTACCACAATCTATAAATTGACAATCATTACTAAATTCTGAATGAATTAAATTAGCAATGGTCTTTATTTAACCAACATCTACCAAATGTGGTTAGAGTCTAACAATGTGAAGAGCTATAGAATTACCTCTTCTGGGTTTTAATTACAACACATTTAGAAAGAATTCCTAACTTTGAACTATTACTAATATGAGGAGCTAAATGAAATAAAAACTCAACATATATCAGAAATATAGTCCATTTTTGCCCTTTGAATACAACTAACACCTCTGTGCACATAAGCTAACACAAATTAACTTACTGCTTCTCTATTCAACACATCCCTTTCTAATCTCTTCTCCCTAGCATCCTAACGTTCTGGTTGTGTATTCTAACTGGTTCTTGTATTCTGGTGATTAAAAGAAAGAAACAGTAGGATGAGAAAATAAAGGAAGAAATCTAAGTAGGTTGCAAAAAATGGACAGATTAAAAAAAAAAAAAAAGCTACCTGTTCCTTAGTTTTAGTAGAATCTGATGTTCTGGAAACAGCTCTTCTACCATTTCACAGTTTCTCAGTATCTCAATTTTCTCAGGTAACCATCATATCTAACAAGATGAAAATGGGAATCGAAACATCTAGGCAACTATATCTCACATTTGATGTATGAGTTTTTAATCATATTAATAATATGGACTGATAACTACACTTAATATATTCAAGTTAAATTAGAGATGTTTTCATATAATTAAATAATTGAGTTGGTAGTTTTCTAGTTTTTAGATATTTAGGATTATTACTATTCTTTGGTGTCTAAACAGATTTGAGATTATAATAATGGTAGTTGAATTAAAAACTGTAATTCACTACAACACTTCCTCTTTTTTTGGAGTGTGTGTGTATAGAACTAGGGATTGAACCCAGAGGCATTCTACCTCTGAGCGGCACCTCCAACCCTATTTGATTTTTTTTTTTTTCTTTTTGGTACTGGGGATTAAACCTAGAGGCATTCTACTACCAAGCTACGCCTCCCAGACCGATTTTATTTATTTGGAAACAGAGTCTCACTAGGTTCCTGAGAGCATTGATACATTGCCGAGGCTGGCTTTGAACCTGTGATCCTCCTGTCTCAGACTCCCAAGTACTGGGATTACAAGCGTGTGCCACCACGCCCGGCACTATTGGACTTTTTATTTTGAAACAGGTCTCACTAAGTTGTTGAGAACCTCACTAAATTGATGAAGCTGGTCTTGAACCTCCAATCCTCCTGTCTCAGCCTCCCAAGTACTGGGATTACAGGAATGCACTGCCATGCCCTGCTATGCTTTCTCTTCAAATGCAATAATAAAAGTAAAAATTCTAAAGCAAGTCTGAATTTTTGTTCTGATATGAATTTTATCAAAAAAGTATTGAATTTCTGTAGTTTGATATGAATAATGAGAAACTAATTAAATGTAGAACAATAAAACTAAAGTGATTAAAATAAAGATAATTATAAAATTACCACATAAATGAGGTCTGAGCTAGTTTATTCATTTTCTATAATCTCCTCAGTGCTGCAAAGGCATTTATTTCTAAGATGATGACTACCTCTCTGGCTAATCCAACTACTAGGTGTTTTGATCCTTTTTGTACAGTTATAACCTTGTAATGCTGAACTCTGTAGTTAGCTGATGGTCAGGGAAACAAAATTCAGTAAATAATACCACTATAATGAGTTGGTTCTTAAGTAAACTTCAATGGATTTTCTCAAAATCCATAAACAAACAACAGTATAACCTAAATGTTAAGTTGGCAGTTATTGCGCAAAAGGACAGAGATGCTTCTTATACTATTTTAAAACACAAAGCAGAGTTCAGGAAATAGTATTAGTGCTAACTGGATGATAGCCACCGTTTAATAGTTTATTAAGCCCTCTTTCAGTTATTGCATTCCTGGAATCACAGATGCTTCCTCCTGGTTTGCAAACTTTATTTGTTTGCCATTATAAATGTAATCTCAATAGACCTGTCAATTACTTAAGTGCTCCTTCTTAATTTTGTTGTATAATGTGTTGCTCCAAACACTATTAAATACAGAAGCCACGCTGATGTCGAAGACTACAACAGGAGAAAAACTAAAAATATTTTATGACAAACTGAAGCATAAGAAGTTAAATATTTTTGAGATAATACTCTAATTAACTTTGAATGTTAGTAAGATAACTAGCATTCTCCAAAGGAAACTGATATTTGTGAACTGATTAACAACTACAACAAAAACATGTTGTAGTTTCTCAATCATTTACCTATGCATTTTAAAAAATAAGGAATATTTGTTTTATTGATGTACTTATACAAGGCCAAGAACATCATCCAAACCATTTAGTAGTGATCAACTTAAGAACAATCTTAGTGGAAAAGAGTCCACCACTCAATTGCCTATAATCAAATAGTTTCTTGAAACTACAATTTCATTGTGCCTAGATTTTTCACTTACCTATTTGCCCTGTACTTTTGTCATCTGGGGCCTTTGTAAGTATTTTTACATTGCCAAAATAATTCCATATGTTCTTAAGCTTAACCCCTTCATTTTCTCAACCCAATAAAACTTTACTTCCAGTGACACTTCTCTCTGAACCCTCTTTAGTAGAATGTGCTCCTCTTCCATGTACTATTATTCCAGAGGCAGGAAAAAGGAGACTTATATTTCCTGGCTCCCATCTGCCATTTCTAGTCTACTAAACTTTCATTAAACAATGGTTTCACCTTTGAAGTCTGCTTTAAAAAAACGCTGTTTCTATTTAGAGCAGTGAGCCTTAAAGAAGGACCCAGGGACTAGCACTGCTCTGGAACCACTCATTACTACAATGATGCCAGTACTAAATTCAGAATAAATAAGTGAACATTTTAAAGGAATGTAAAGCAATTTTATAATTCTTGAACTCAAAAACTATGCTTGGATTTTCTATGTCTACTATTTTTATTTCATTTTTTGGCAATTCACTTTTATTATATGTTATAAAAAGTAGTAACCCATTACACTTTGGGAAAAAAACAAAACAAAACTGGTCCTTCACTGCACGGAGTTTGAGCATCACTAATTTGGATGACTTGCTTCTCAACTGGGCTATGTGATCTATTTTTTTTTTTTCCGGTACTGGGGATTGAACTCAGGGGCATTCTACCTCTGAGCTACAGCCCCAGCCCTATTTTTTTTATTCTTTATTTTGAAACCGAGTCTCACTAAGTTGCGGAGTGCCTCACTAGGTAGCTGAGGCTGGCTGCGAACCTGGATCCTCCGGTCTCAGCCTCCCAAATGCTGGGATTACAAGAGTGCGCCACCACGCCAGGCTACTGTGATCTATTGATAACCAAGGTTACTTTCCCACATTGTCAAAGAAAATTCTGCCAATATTCTAGACAAAAGCAATGGTCATTCATACAACACTGTAGCCTTACACAATTTCTTGACTCATATTTGTTCTAACAAAGTAACCTTTTAAACAATGTCAGTGGCCAGCTTCTTGCTTTTAGGTCTCTTCGGTCCTTAACTATGAAATTCTTACTCTTGAATACAATCTTCAATTCCTTTGTTTTATTTTTGGTACTGAGGATCGAAACCAAGGGCATTCTACTTCTGAACTACATCCCCAGTCCTATTTTATTTTGGAACAGGGAGGGTCTCACTAGGTTGTTGAGGGCCTCAATGGATGCTGACGCTGACCTCAAACCTGAGATCCTCCTGTCTTAGCCTCCCAAGCACTGGGGTTCCAAGGATGTACCACCACAACCTACATACAGCCATATTCTTTTACCTTCTTACCAAAACTACTCTTCAAAAAGAGTGCAATCTTCGTTAGTTTAAGATTCCATTTTATCTGTGCTAGATCATCTGGTTCATTGTTTTAGTAACATTGTCAGACATATCTTCAATTTCCCCTCACAAGAGATGTTTCTAATCTTCAATCCAATGTAAACGAAATACAACAGAAAAATAAAACTCATATTTTCTTCACTTTTGTTCTCGACTACAATTTGCTTGGACTATTATTTCCAAACTCATGCTGATCCTCCTTTCATTTGTTCTTAGAGTGTTCTTCCTTACACTCCAAATTTTACTCGCTTCAAAATTCCAAATCCAACCTTCTATTTCCTAATCTTAGCAACAATTGTATCAAATGACAAGTGAAGAGTTTTAAGCACAAACTTCTCTGACTCCATCTTCACACACTTCTAAACAGATTCACAGATTTATTTTTATGTTTGTTATCTGAGTTTATTTCTTCCTGCCTTCTCTACACATGGATAATTTTTCCTAGTCTCACCCATATACTCTCCTTCATTTTCTCCTCCTTCTCAGAATATTAGTTCTTTATCTTATTCACCAAAATTATTTCAAAGATGATTTACGTTTCAACATGTGTTAACCAGCTTTGCATCACTATGACCAAAATCTCTGAGAAGATCAATTTAGAAGAGGAAAGATTTATTTTTGCTCATGGTTTCAGAAGTTCAGTTCATGGCTGGCTGGTCCCAAAGCAGAAGCACTGTAGTGGCAGGGTGTGGTGGAGGAAAGCAGCTAAGCTCATGGCAGCTGGGAAGTATAAACAGAGAAGGGAAGGAGCCAGGGATAGACATAATCCTTAAAACCACACTCCAGTGACCTCTCCTGCCACACCACACCTCTAAGCCTTGCTGTGTTGGAGACCAGGCTTCAACACATGAGCTTTTGTGAGAACAGATCCAAACCATATGGTAAAGCATTCACATGTGGACATTGAACATGTGTATCCTTGTCAGTGCTCAAAAGTGACTAGGAGGATTTTAATAATCTAGTGGATAGGATGACCCAGCCTGGGGACACCAGTCAAGCTCTTTCCCCAGCCATTCCTGTCACTTCTCAATGTGCTAATGAACACAGTGGACTTGACAGCAGGCATGGAGGTTATAAAGAGGCTCAGGATAGACTCCTACTCACCAAGTTCATGCTGGTTAGAGCCATTGCTGAGTACTCAAGTCAGCCAGCAGAAGAGACCAACTTTGAGCCACCAACTGGGTCCCATTCCCTGGGTGGTCAAACAGAGTTATGGCAGGCCACTGGACCACTTCCATCATGAAAGGGGTAATATTCTTGTTCTTACAGTATAGACACTTCCTCTGGATATGGATATGGATTTGCCTTCCCTGCACACAATGCTTCTGCCAAAACAACTGTCTATGATGAAATTAGAGATGCATTACCCATAACCATGGTGTTTCATATGGCATTGCTTCTCACTAAGGAACTCACTTCACAGCAAATGATGCATGACAATGAGTCCATGCTCAAAGAATTCACTAATCTTACCATGTTCCCATCATCCTGAATGCTTGTAGCTCCTTAAGACACCAAGTCAACAGATAAGGTTACTGTTCCAGCTACGGTGATTGATCCTTACAACCCAGGTAAACTGGGTTGCCTCTATACAATGGGGGTTAGGAGAAATGTACTGGTATACAAAATATCCCCTAGGACATATTTTTATATATGTTATCTATTAATATGTGTTTATATCTAGTGAATATATCTTTTAAAATGAGTGAAGTAAAGACATTCTCTAAAAATGAGAACTGAAATAAAAGCATATTTATTTGAAGGAGAAAGAAGAAGGAAGAAAAAAGGAAGAGAAAGACAAGAAGGAAGAAGAAAAGGGGAGGAACAAGACAGGAATGGAAAGAAGAGGGAGAGAGAAGGAAAAATGGGAAGAAAGAAAATTCAGTTAGAAGATGGTTAAGGAAAATGACAGAAAACAAAAATTCATTCCTACACAAAGAAATAAAGTGTGATTAGAATGGTAAATTTGTGAATAAACACAGAAGAGTGTATTTTTAATTCTCATAATTTCTTTGAAAGATATGTGCAATTTGAAACAAAAAGATAGTAAATGTCAATATATCAAAAATATGAAAGTAAAATTTTGTTTATTTATTTATTTTTTTTGTGTGTGGTACTAGGGGTTGAACTCAGGGACATTCTACCTCCGAGCTACACCCCCAGCCCTATTTTTTATTCTTTTTATTTTGAAACAGGGTCTCACTAAGTTGCAGAGGACCTCACTAGGTAGCTGAGGCTAGCCGCGAACCCGGATCCTCCTGTCTCAGCCTCCCAAATGCTGGGATTACAAGCGTGTGCCACCACGCCCGGCTGAAAGTAAAATTTTGTTGTTTAAAGATTCTCATGATATAAATCATGAAGTGCATTAATACTAAGAAAATTATGAAAAATTAAATAAATGGAGACATATATCATTGACTAAAAAACTAAAAATTAAGATGTTAGTCTTTATCCAGTTAGATGATCTATAGAGATTCAACACATCCCAATTATAATCTTACCAGAATTTTTATAGAAATTGAAATTTTGATTTTAATTTGTTTTATTTTTAATATACTTTTATTGGTATATTGTAATATTTATAGGAAAATGCAAATAACCTATAATAATCAAAGCAACCTTAAAATAAAATTGGAGGACTCTGATGCCTGACTTTCAAATTTGTAGCAATCAATTCAATGTGACATTGACATTAAGTTTAGATATACAGATCATTAGAAGAGAAGAGCATCATGGCTTTAAACAGACAAAACCTTTTATGGGCCATTAATTTTCAAAAAATGGTACAAAAAATATTCAGTAAGAAAAAAAGTATTTTCAATAAATAGTGCTGGAACAACTACATATTAGTCTGTTGACAAATAAATTTCAGTCTTTAGTTTACCCAATACACAATAATTAACTTAAAATAAGTAACAGACTAAAAGTAAAACTTAAAATAATAAAATGTATAGAGAAAAAGATAGGACAATATTCTTGCCATCCTGGAGTGAAGAAAGATTTCTTATACAAGCTGCATTAAAAAAAAAAAAAAAAAAAAAAAAAAAAAAAAAAAAAAAAAAAAAAAAAAAAAAAAAAGGAGCAGGCATGGTGGAATAAGCTTGTAATCCTAGTACTTGGGAGGCAGAGACAGGAGGATCCAAGTTCCCAACTAGCCTCAGCTATTTAGTGAGACCCTCTAGAACTTAGTGAGACCCTGTTTCAAATATAAAGAATAAAAAATAGGGCTGGAGGTGTAGCTTGGAGGTAGAATGCCCCTGGGTTCAATCCTTAGTATAGAAAAAAATGGTAAATTAAACTTCAGCAATTTAAAAAATTTCTGCTTATCAAAACACAGTATTAAGAAAATGAATAAGCGAGCACAAATGACAAAAGATTAACATACACACACACACACACACACACACACACACACACACACACGACCGCAGACTTCACCTAGCTATATAATGAACTACAAATCAATAATAAAATGTCAAATTACCCAATTTGAAAACTGGCAAAAGACTTAAACAGATGTTTCAAAAAGGAAAATAAATGAATAGACAGCCAATAAGGACATGAAAAAGTGTTTGACATCATTAGTTATTGGGAGATTCAAATTAATACCACAATATATACAATTATACAGCTCCTAAAACAGCTGTAATTGAAAATACTGATAACACCAAATATTGGTTAGTATGTGGAACAACCTGAAATTCAATAAATTGCTGTTGCGTGTAAAAGGACACAGACACTTCTATAAAATATTTGCTAATTTATTTTAAAAATGAATAAATACATCCCTAATTTATAACTCAGCAATTATACTACTACCCTAAGAGAAGGAAAATATATGTCCAAAAAAAGACTTGTATAAGAATTCTCAGTATTAATGGATTAAAAACTCCAAATGTCCACCAATAGGAGAATGAATAGCACATGTGATATTATACAATGAGTGATAACTTATCATTAAAAGGGGAAAACTACTGATACACAGGGAAATATTAACAAATATCACAAATATTTTGCTGATATACAAGTTCATGTGTATGAATTCTAGAATAAATAAAACAAATGTGCAGTTTAAAAAAATTTTTTGGAAAGGTTGTTTGGGAGTGGGGCAGGGATAAATGATAGGTAAGGAACATAAATGAAGAATCTTTTTAGAGTATTGAAAAGCTATAAATCTTTATAGGGATATGGTGACATGGATGTAGGCCTTTGTCAAAACTCATCAAACTGCCAATTTAATATTTATATATTTCACAATGGGTATAAATTTTATCAAAAATTAAAATTATGAATGAATAAAAATAAATATTAATAGTGAAAAACTCTTTGAGCTTTTAGTAATTAAAACCAAAATAACAAAAACTCATGAAATTTTTTAATCAGCTTTTGATTTATAAGTATACTTACTGAAAAGATTTCTAGATAAAATATAATATAAACATATTTAACCTACTTTTAAAGATTATCATACTTTTTATCATACCTGTCTAAATACTATTAATGAATTAATATATAATGGAATTTTTTTCAAAGGATTATAATACTGAAACGGGTTACTATTAACAATAAAAACCATTTTCTCTGAATCTTTTCGAGGTTTTGACATTAAATATTTAAATTAATTCTAGGAAATGGTTTGGGAGTCTGATCTTTTGTGATCCCAGAGCTTAGTATTATGATAGATGAGTCAAGTAGCAATTAATCAAACAAACCTGTATGCAAATGTACGAGCACGGCCACTGAGTCATTTTCATAAGAAGAGCCATGGGCGTGATATACTGTGTTGGGAATGCAAGTTTTATGCTACAATGTACTGACAATATGGATTAGACACAAGTATCTTGCTTAATAGTTTTATATTATTCCTGCAATATTTGTGAAAGCACAGCAGATATTTTTACTAGCTATTCTTTACATGTACTTGTAGTTTTGAAGATAAAATTTAGTATAAATATAATTCACTTAAATGTTTAAAAAAGCCAGGCACGGTGGTGTATGCCTGTAATCCCAGTTCTTGGGAGGCTGAGGCAGGAGAACTGCAGGTTCAAGGATAGCCCCAGCAAGTAGCGAGACTCTCATCAATCTAGTGAGATCTTGTTTCAAAATAAAACTAAAATCGGGCTGGGGGTGTAGCTTGGAGGTAGAATGCCCCTGGGCTCAATCCTCAGTACCAAAAAAAAAATGTTGAAAAATTTCCTTATGAAATTGGAGATGTACTAAAGAAATAAAACCATAGCAATTTGAATTTTTGTGAGACTACAATTAAACTATCACAGAGACTACTAGAAAACTTTAGTTCCCTTTACAAAATCCTATCTTTAGAATGAAGATCCTTTCATTGCCAAAAAGTTTATTAGATAGATTGCCCAATACTTAGTAACTTCTGCTAATTATCAAATGTACTCATAATAGGTTCATGGCTAAATTTCATATTTCTTGCAATCTTGCCCAAATTGCTAACAACCCAGCACTGGAAGAATGTTGCTGCTTCTGGAAAGGCAGGATAGAGTTTACTGTTACACTAAATGAAACAGTTATATATGTATATATGCATATATATTTGCTGTTCTCTACTGTTGGGGATCAAACCCAGGGCCTTGTGTATGCTACCCAAGCACTCTACCTTTGAGCTATACCCCCCAGCCCTATTTTATATATATGTGTGTATATTTTATATATATGTGTGTGAAATTTATGTTTATATTATATTTTATCTAGAAATCTTTTCAGTAAGTATACTTATAAATCAAAAGCTGATTAAAAAATTTCACACATATATATATACACACATATATATAAAATATACACACATATATATAAAATAGTGATTTCTATACTTCCAGTGAACACTATTTTATATATATATGTATATATATAATAAGCATTATATACATATATATTAAGCATTTTAAGATAAGACTACAGGTAGGGCTTTAGGAGTAATATGAAATGCATAATCTACTTAAAAGTGAATATTTTCAGATATAGCATAATAAGATAATGACATACTAAAAGCTTATGGGATGCACTAGCAATATGGAAAAAAAAAAAGTTTCCATGAAAAGACTAGTCATTTTGAAGATTCAATGTTGCTCATATCCCAATCTTCCTTTAACTGATCTTTAGAGTCCTTCAATACCCAGTAAATATTACCAGATTTTTTCTAATGGAGAAAAACAAGCTGAGTAATGACTTACAGCTGACAAATACTGAAGAACAACAAATGTAGTTCCTTACACCATCACAAATCAAGACTTAATGCATTGCAGGAATAAAAATAACTCTATCAGTGAACCAGAAGAGAGGCCAGAAACAGATCCACACATACAACACTACCTGAGTTACTACAATAAGGGCTCCACTGCAATTCTTTTGAGTAAGATGGGAGCAGATACATGTTTTGACATACATGATGCTGGGTCAAGTCAATTTGCCATCTGTATGAAGGAATACTTTGACTATACAAAAAAATAATTGGAAAGCATCAAGATCTAAAAGTGAGAGCTAAAATAATTCAGCTTCAAGAAAAAATCCTAGCAGAATGTATTTATTACCATGAGGACAGCAAGGGTTTCTTTTTTTTTTTTGCATTACTGGGTATTGAACTCAGAGGCATTCTACCTCCGAGCTATACCCCCAGCCCTATTTTTTATTCTTTATTTTGAAACAGGGTCTCAATAAGTTGTGGAGTGCCTCACTAGGTAGCTGAGGCTGGCCACGAACCCGGATCCTCCTGTCTCAGCCTCCCAAATGCTGGGATTACAAGCGTGCGCCACCATGCCACCACGCCCGGTAGCAAGGGTTTCTTTTTGTGTGTGTGTGTGTGTGGTACTGGGGAATGAACTCAGGGGCATTCTACTTCCGAGCCATACCCCCAGCCCTATTTTTCTATTCTTTATTTTGAAACAGGGTCTCGCTAAATTGCGGAGTGCCTCACTAGATAGCTGAGGCTGGCCGCAAAGCCGGATTCTCCCGTCTCAGTCTCCCAAATAAATGCTGGGATTACAAGCATGCGCCACCATGCCCAGCAGCAAAGGTTTCTTAAGCAGAGCACACAATGTATTAACTATTAGGAGAAAAATGATAAATTAGACTGCATGAAAATTAGTTTTTGCTATCAAAAGACAACATTAAGACAATAAAAATGCAAGTCCCTGACTGTACAAGTATCTGTATCCAAATTATATAAATCAGAAAGAAAAACAAATTTAATAATGGCCAAAATCTTGAACAGCCACTTCACAAAAATGGATTACAAAAATATATGAAAATAAATATATGAAAGGTGCTCAACATCATTAGTGACTAGGAAACAATTCAAAGCTCAAATGAAATATGACTGATAGAAACTAAAATAAATAACAATTCCAGGTGTCAAACCTCACAATTGGACCACCAGATCTTGGACTTTCAGCCTCAGGCAACAGGAAACACACTAGGGCATTTGGAAGGATAAAGTATCCCAGAAACATATCTACAGAAATGAAAGCTTTCTTCACCATCCTCTAACTCCAGGCATTTGTACAATTTGAATAATACACAAAAATAAATCAGCTATAAAAATGATGAAGAAGAAAGAGTGAAAGAGTAGTTGGTATGATAATTCCTTAATCAAATAAGTGCTAATTAAAAATTCTTAATTCATCCAATGAAAGACTTGAAGGTATTCAGTTCTTGGTTTGAAATAAAAGAGATATGGAGAAGAATGTGGTACAAATAAGAGTATAAAGATTGATCTGAAAAAGATTCATTCAGGCCAATGAAGGCAAATAAATGATTTTAACTTGATTTGAAAAATAAGTTATCAAGTGTATCAAAAAAAATCTCACTGTATTTGAAAACTTTCAGGATTCTATATAGAGTGAGATTAAGGTTTTCCAGGAATGGTTTTAAAAATAGAATAATTAGAAAATACATGATGCTCGAGCCGGGCGTGGTGGCGCATGCTTGTAATCCCAGCATTCGGGAGGCTGAGACCAGAGGATCCAGGGTTCGCGGCCAGCCTCAGCTACCTAGTGAGGCACTCCGCAACTTAGTGAGACTCGGTTTCAAAATAAAGAATAAAAAGTAGGGCTGGGGGTGTAGCTCGGAGGTAGAATGCCCCTGAGTTCAATCCCCAGTACCGCAAAAAAAAAAAAAAAGAAAATACATGATGCTAAATAATGGCTTTATATTAAGATTAAATCCTTGAGGTATTCTTTCCAAAACTCAAAAATTCATTTTAATCATGAGAAAAAAATTAATGAAAAACTAATGAAATCTGAATAACAGCTGAAGTTAATACTAATATATCAGCATGGCATCTTAATTTTAACAAACATGCCAAAGTAATAAAAGAAGGCAAAATTAGGGAAATGAAAACTGAGTGAAGAATATATAGAAACTCTCTGAATTGTACTATCTTTGAAACTTCTGTTATCCACAACTATTCTGAAATAAAACATGTATTTTTTTAAAAACCAAGGCAAAAATGTTTTTATTCTTTAATATATTAAAGCACTTTAAAAGCTTAAGTTTATAATTATTATAGCGTAAAAATTAAAATGAATACTGGTTAGGCCTGACTGATTACACATATGTAACTTAAAATCGTTTTAGCTATCTTTTCAAAAATATAATGATCTAAAATGGAATAAACTTGGTAGAAAACATATGTCCATTTTACAAGATTAAGAATTTTTTCCAATTCTAATCTGAAGATAAATCTCACACTTCCACATGTAGATAGTATAGAATTCTTTGTGGCAAACCAACACTCAAGCCAAGAACAAGAAAAGCCAGGCTAAACATAAGAGTGATCTAAGTAAAGGCATCAGAGAAATGTTGCTGCAATCATGATTTAAGTGGCTAAGATCTGAGGAGGGGTTAACTGGAGAGAGATAATTTAATATCTGCAGTCATTATTCCCCCTGAGAGTATTAAAAATTCCAAGAAGGGGGAAAGGGCTAAGAAATCAAACGTTGACCAGGCAGAGAGTTTTTGCTGGAAGACAGAGAAACCACCCAAGCTTTTACAGTTATGTAGTTCTGAGGTGACAAAACTGGAGCAACAGTGGAGTTTTCCAGTCTTGCAATGCTGAAGAGACAAACACTAGAATACAGGATCTGCCAGGAGTGGGGTCCTTGTGAACACTAAGGTCTCACCCAAAATATAAAGGTGATCAAGATTTACCAAAACTTCCACCCAGCCTCCATGGGAGATAGTACAGAATTGTGGATAGTGACAGAAATGAACTCAGAGAAAACATTTAATAAAGTAGGAGAGGGGAAAAAAAGTGGTTGATCGATAACCTTGAGCACTGCAGAAAAGTTATAAACTAGCACAAAAGTAGCTTGTTTTTTAATTAGAAGGACACAGTAAAAAAGAAGTAAAGTAGAAAAGGTAGAGAATATGAGTGCAAATGCAGATGTTCCGAGAAGGAGGAAATGTCTGGGGCATGCACATGCTATTTTCCATTAGGGATGAAGGTATATACAAGGATAAAATGGAAGAGTTAAAATAGTCTCTAGAGAGAGTGAATAGACTAATGAAAGGCAGGAAGACTGCCAAGCAACACTAAAGGCCAACTTGAAGACAATGGTCATGAATTTAAGAGTAAGGTTAGATGGCATATTTGTGACTTTCTCCTGCCATGTAAAGCTATGAAGGTACAGAACAAACAAGAAGATGAATTTGGCCATACTTTTTTTTTTGGGGGGGGGAATACTGGGGATTCAACCCAGAGGCATTCTACTTCTGAGCTACATCCCCAGACTTTTTTTTTTTTTTTTTTTTAAACAGTGTCTCACTAAGTTGCTAAAACTGGCCTACAATCAGCCTCACAAGTACTGCCAGGTTTTGATTTTGCTGGTAAGTAGGACAAAGAAGAGAGAGTCAAAATAACAGTTCACATGATATGAAAGTTGGTGATAATTATGGTGCACCATGGAATGTAGGCAAAATAAACAGATGAATGAAGAACAAGGGGCTTCAGGATAGGAAAGAGTTGGTAAGATCCATAGAGATAGGGGTCAGTGGAGTTGAAAAATACCAGGAGTCAGAGTTCTAGGAAATGAGCCAGAAAGATAGAAGGTAGAGGTCAGAAAGAGGGATGGTTGAAATTGAGACTGCTAGTGACCAAGATTAGGATATCACTACAGAAGAGAATGCAGAAGTGGGATGTGGCACACATCCTACTCTAGGAAGGAGAGAAACTCTAGAAAATGAGAGGCTGGTATATTCAAAAGATCGGCTATCTGAAAATTTAAACTACCAAGAACAATCACAGAGATTTGTTGAAAAAAGAGAAAAATAGATCTTAAAATCTTTATGAAACAAGAGAAGTGACATAGGAATGTGTACATGACTATAGCAAGAGTGTGTACTGGATGGTGAACTCTTATGTGTGAATATCAAAGCTGGGAGTGCTTAGGAAGGAAAAGGAATAATCATTTAAAACACTAAGGAAAAATTAGCCTCCAGGCCCAGCTGTACAACCAGTGTGGGAGAGAATATAGCGACTCTAGAGAGGAGTGTAGTGGAATCAGTAGCCCCAGGAAGAAACTGGGGGAGGAAATCAGCCTGAGGGAGTTATAGCAGGAAAGTATAAGCAATGCTTATAAAAGAGTACACTAATAATTTGACCCATTAATTAACACCTACTAAAAGGCACAGAGTTAAGCAGTGGGAACAAAACAGTAATATAGGCACAGTCTCAGCCCTCACAAAACTGCAACTTGAGTAAGAAGTCTCATATAAAAATGATTACTTCAAAGAATGTAATTAAAATTTTATAACTAACATGTTATAAAACAAGTTTAATTCTACTAAGCAATGATGCATTAAATTTTATAAAGAGATGAGGATGCATATTTTGAAGTAGTTTAAGACAACATGCAAATATTTTAAGATATCTAACTATTGTGTTATTAATTACATGCTAAAACCTAATGTGAATTGAGAACACTGGGGGCAAAGTCACTTTTTAATGGTTAAAAAAAGAGGAAAAAATGATGCATATGTGCTTTTACAGACACACGTAGTTACCTGAGACAAAGCAGCATCCCGTTCTTCTATCACCGCATTCATTTCTTCTGCAGTTATTCTTTTTTTACATTCCTTGGTCTTGTAGATTCTATCCACAATTATAGCTCCATTCTTCTGAATAGCTATCCCTGTATCTGCATTGTTTATTCTGTTCAGTAATTCCTGTAATGTCTACCAACACCATTATATGTTAGTCAGACATGAAGTTTTAATATATTTTATTTAATATAGGGTTTTAATTAATAGGCACATGTGAATTGTAAATTGACTGAGTGAAGTTATTGAATTTTCATACTGCAGCAAAGATGTACATTATTAGTGTGTCAATTCTTCTTTTTCCCACATCTTAGTTCTTGAAACCCACTCAATTGAACTTAAGCCTCTAAGATATAAGACTGACATCAAGAAATCTCCTCAGAGAATGGCTTACCATGTCATTTTCTTCAGGGTTAATATTTTCTAGCCTAGAAAAAAGGGACACAGAAAGCCTGATCAGTAGCATTTCCTTAGTGCAGCAAAATGAGTTCGCTTTTTAAATCTTTAGAACCTCAAGTAATTTCATTCGACTAGTCTTTAGAGTCAACCATGACACTGAACATATTAAAGTGCCACCTGCTCGACTCCATCCTTCAATAATGCTCTGCCTGCCGCACTGACTTCAGACTGTTAAGTTATTAATGTTTACTGCTATATATGACTACAAGGATCAATTGTTCATATGTGCCCAGACGAGGAAAGTTCCCCAGCGATGGAGCACTCATTCTCATCTTATATTTATTCCTGGACTTCCAATTCTTATCAGAAACTGTATTTCCCCTCTCCCCCTCTCTCTCTCCCTCTCTCTCTCTCTCTTTCTCTCTCTCTCGTTTGACACCATCACAAGTAAAACAAGGCAAGTATTTTTATTTCAAAGTTTAACTTTGTTCTTTCAAAAACAACGCCAAATAATTACACTAAATTTGACCTGAAAAATCTCTTGCTGCTATCTACTTGTTAAAATAAATGTACTATAGAAACCCTCAGTCAAAATTGGACCACCTTTTTTAGATGACTGCTGTTTCCTCTTTTTCATAATATATACAGAATTATTCAGTTTAAAGATAAAAATAAAAATAAACTTGTTCCCTCAGATATGCATTTTGTCTTGTAAGAGGCATAGTGTAAGAGGCTTGTTAATATTGATGAACTGAAGAAATGCACCCAAAGAGAAAAAAGAAGTTCTAAATGAACTATCTTGGAAATGTCTATAATTTAGGCTACCATTAAATTGTGTAAATTAAAATAAAGTCTTTTATATATAATAGATTCTAGAAACAATATCAATTAATTTAAAATTATAACAAAAATTTAGATATCAAAGTTTCTGTTTTCTCTAGATCTACCCTCTCCTCAATTTCTGTGTTCCTATAATTTAACATTTACTATACCAGATTCCAGGCACATGAATTTAACATTCAGACTTTAGACAATTGGTGTGATTTCCCTGAAAGTACATAATGTATTTTTAATTTGCTGGTAAATTAGTTTGGACTGTTTTTGGTGAGTCTAGTATGTTAAGTCTCATATATACTACATGAGTAAGCAAAGTTAACCACTTAGCATTTGTATCTCAATCACCTATAGGATATTAGGAAAAAACAATAAAGTATATTTGACATAATTTTCTGTGCTGAATAAATCAACATCTACTTTAAAATTAAGAATCAACAAAAGTAATTTTCAGAAAATTAAAACCAGGTCCACAGTAAGTACACTACTTATTATATCACTTAAGACACAAAAACTTGATAACCTACCATTTTGAAAAAGAAACAATTTGAAACAGCTATACAACAAGACCAATATGAGATGACTTGGGTACTAAGGTTTACTGATGTATAATATATAACACTTTTCTGGTTTAAGTAAATACTTAAAATTATAGTTGGTGTTATATGAAATATACCTGATAAACTGTAAATTCTATCTCATTAGTATACTGTTTAAAATTAAACAAAATATTCTCAACCTTTTGTAAACTCTAAATCATGCCTACTATTGTCTTGACATAGTCATGATAATTAGCAAGAATTTTGCTGAAGTAATGTCTATGGGCTCAAGTTTCAATTGATTTCCTATACCATGCAAATTCTAACTGACAACCTCGCACTCTAAGTGAAGAGAAACCATCCATGAAATGTCACATTTCTTGATTTATCCCTAAATCAGTCAATATCACCTTATTCCCCTTCTGAAAACATAAGTCATTAGTCATGTTCAATGGTAAGAAGTGAAATATTGACCTCAAATGATAAAGACCTAGTAATCAGCTAATCAGAAAATTTTACCTTGTTTGCTTTTATTCTCATTTTTTAGATAGTGCCACACTCAGTGTGTCAGAAAACTAACACTAACAAAGAGACTAAAAAAGATGTCATCTTTAAAAGTTAGAATGTATACATGAAAACATGGACACATTCATATTTATATGTAAGTCATTTTAACTTGAATCCTTTTTATTTTTTTTCCCAGTTTTTGATAAAAAGCCAAAGGAACAGCAGCAACAGCACTAACAATTCAAGAGTTAAGGAAAAGCAGAAAAGTGACAGAAAAAGAGGAGATAAACACCAAAACAGAAAGATACAAAGTAAATCAGAAGTGGCAAAGGAGAGAAAAAAAAAAGAAGAATTTAAAGATTATAGGAACCAGGAAATAAGGAACTTAAAAAAAGATAACGAAATAAATGTATACACATACATACACACACACACACACACACACACACACACACACACACACACACACAATTTCATCCTATATTCAAGGCCTCTAAATATGTCTCAAATTCAAACAAAACTTGTTTGAATCTGCCCTATATTATTAAAGATTTGGTCTAAAATGTACTTTTGAAGGTTTAGAACCTATAGACTCAGCCAAGGAGAAAGGAACCTCTACAATACTGAAGTAGGTTAGGAAAATTAAAAAATAATATGTAAAAAAGGAGACAAACTAGAAAGGAAGCAGGAACTACAGTTTTAAAATCTAGAAACTTCATAATCTTTATCTTTACCCTCCAGGGACTGCTTCTTAGGAAAAAATTCTCAGTTGGCCCATACCCTTAATCATAAAGGCCCCTCTCTCCATCTGAGATTCCTGAGATGCTCAGTAAACAAAGTATTCATAAGGAAGATCAAGCTCAGGTCCCACCCAGCCACCCTTCATCAATGCTAGGAACCGGAGGATTCTAATGAAATCCAGACCGCCACCCCTGCCATGCACCTCTACCTACCCCTTCACAGGGTCTCCTATGAAAAAAAAAAAGGACTATAAAGACCCCAAAGACACTCTCTCCTGAGAAGGCCCACGTTTTCCATTGAACATGTATCCCCCGCTTTCCTAAATAAACCTCTGTTTTGTCTTCTGACTGGCATTTGCTGAAATTCTTTTCTGCAGTGGAAGCCAAGGACCATGAGTTCCTGAGTCACCCCTGACATTTCCACCTGACACAATGCTAGGAGACTATTCTTTTCTTGTTATTGTTTCGGCAAAGTATGCATGGACTTTCCCCTTATCCTACCACCTGCATTCCTAGACTATGATATAGTAGAAACCCCTCGTAAAAAATGTTTCCAGGACCCAATAATTTTTCATATCTTTAACAGTTTTAAGTATTTATATAATTGTTTAGATGATGTTCCTAACTAAATCAGGACCATGATGCTATTTCTACCTCAACTAGAACTGTATCTGACATAGTATATTATCAATAAATATTCATTAAATGGAATAATTAAGAGGAAATGCTTGGGATAAAGTATAATCACTTTCCCCCCATTTCTCCTTTAACATCAAAGCTACAAAGAAAAAAGTCAAAAAATGCTCTGCCTCAAGGAACACAAATTTCAAAATACTGTAATAAAAAGTCCTAACAAGAAAATGTACAAATTAAAACAGATATACAATGGAAGGCAAAAGAACTAGGGAAGGAATATCAGATATCAGTTAAAAAGAATGAACAAAAGTAACAGATGAATTTCACAAGGTTTCTGAGGAAGTTTTGGCTTGGCTATGTAGGCAACAGGATTAAGGAGGAAGATCGGGTTTTAAGAATGAAATAATAAGTTTCATTTGGATATGCTAGGTTTGAGTTGCCTGGGTAAATCTGAGGTAGACAATTCCAACAAGGTGACTCGATTGACTGAGTCCTTGGCCACACAGTCAAGTATGCTAAGTATTTTTATTTATTTATTTTTTATTTTTATTTATTTATTTTTTTGCAGTACTAGGGATTGAACTCAGGGGCGTTCTACCTCCGAGCTACACTCCCAGCCCTATTTTTTTTTTTTTTATTCTTTATTTTGAAACCAGGTCTCACTAAGTCGCGGAATGCCTCACTAGGTAGCTGAGGCTGACCGCGAACCCAGATCCTCCGGTCTCAGCCTCCCGAATGCTAGGATTACAAGCGTGCGCCACCACGCCCGGCTAGTATTTTTATTTATAAAGCATGAATATCACCTATTTCAAGAGTTGTGACACTGTATGAGAACAAATTTGTTATTTTGGGGGGTTGAATTTATTTTTTAAAGCAGAAAAAAATGTATTTTGAAGCAATCTCATGAACAAAATGATTTAAGGCACAAAAATCTATGGGCATAACTATACTATAGTACTATTTAGCAGCTGATCAAGGAACATTATAATACTTAACAATCCCCAAAGAAAAGTTCTAAAGGCTAGAAAAATTATCAGAATGTAATATTTGCACATTGTTATGGAGTACTAAGAAACCAACCTTTAAAGAGAAAGAGTTCATTTGGGCCCACAGTTTTGGAGTATGAGTTTATGATGGGTTGGCCCCATTACTTTGGGCATGTGGCAAGGCAGCGTGTCATGGAGGACATATGTGGAGGAGAAAAGCCATTCACTTCCTGGCAGGGAACAACTGAGAAAAAAAAGAGGGGGCTGCACTTCCACTCTTTCCTCCAGGGCATGCCCCAAAATGACCTGAAGATCTCCCACTAGGTTCTTCCTCTTCTTTTTTTGGTACTGAGGGTTGAACTCAGGGGCATTTTACCTCCCAGCTATCCCTCCCACCACAGGACTTTTTACTTTTTGTTTTTTGAAACAGGGTCTCTCTAGGCTGTTGAGAATTTTGCAATAATGCTAAGGCTGTCCTCAAACCTGCAACCCTCCTGTCTCAGCCTCCCAAGTACTAGGATTACAGGTATGTTCCACCATGTCTGGCTAGGCTCTACCTCTTAAAAGTTTTGCCAATAATGCCAACAAGGGGAACAAGCTGTTAACATACAGGCCTTTGGAGGATATTTCAGATACAAACTGTGGCAGAGATGAGGCTCAACAACATCTTACCCTCATTCCTGAGTATGGACTATACTTAGCAATATGCTTTCAAACAGGAGGGGATAAAAAAGGGAAGGAAAACAACTTTATAGGAGAGAAACTCAGAAAATCTAATCGTGACCAAATGATCAAGGTTAATATCACTGATGGTAAATCATATTGATAGACTATAACCTTGAAATGATGTATTGAGAATGACCTTTCTGTAATCTTCATCTTCAAAAAGCATAACCCCAGGATAACCATGAGAACACCTTCAGAAAGGCCCAAATTGAGACAGTCTACAAAATGTCTGACTAGCACTCCTCAAAACTATCAAGATAATAAAAAACAAGGAAAGTCTGAAAAAATATCATAGGCCAGGGCAGGCTAAAGA
This sequence comes from Graphiurus murinus, assembly GCA_004027655.1. NCBI lineage: Eukaryota > Metazoa > Chordata > Mammalia > Rodentia > Gliridae > Graphiurus > Graphiurus murinus. Next base: position 27,332 of record PVLC010007309.1, on the reverse strand, counting down.
CACAAAACAACCAAATGTAATAAAAAAAAATATATAATAAAACATGAAAAGAACTTTAGGAGCCAGGAATGGCACAGGCTTGTAATCCCAGTATTGAAAGACTGAGACAGGAGAATTGCAGGTTGGAGGACAAGCTCAGCAACCTGCCAAGACTCTCAGCAACCCAGTGAGATCCTGTTCCAAAAATAAAACAAAACAAGGGCTGGGGTGTAACTCTTAGGTAGAATGTCCCCAGGTTCAATCTCCAATGCCACATAACAAACAAACAAAAAAACCCCACAAACATGTTAAGGTTTGGATCTAGAATGTCTCCCAAAGTCTGGTGTGCTCAAAGGTGGGACTACTGGGAAGTAACTGAATCCTGAGGGCTCTGACCTCATCAGTGAATTAGTCTACTGGTGGCTGAATGGACTACTGGGGGTGGGATGGATCTACAGGAGGAAGTTGGTGACTGGGGCCACCCCTGGAAGGGCTCACCTTTTCTCAGGCCCCTTCCTCTCTCTGCCTCCATTTGCCATGAGCTTCTCTATGCCTTTCTGCTGTGATGCTTTACCTCACCTCGGGCCCAGAACAATTGAGCCAGCTAATCATGGATTGCAACCTCAGAATCTGTGAGCCAAAATATGTCTTTCCTTCTCTAAGGTGTTCTTATCAGATATTTTGGCACAGGAAGAAAAAGCTAAGACAAGTGTCAAATTTAGTTAATGATTATGTAATAATGTTGAATTCTCTCCTGTGATAAATGTATCATAGTAATGTGAGATGTTTATAATAAGGGAAAGTGGGCAAGAGTAATACAATAATATCTTGGCAGCTTATCTGTATTTCTAAAATAAGAAGTCTAGTTAAAGAATTAGAAGTCCAAGATGGCACATTAAAGTCTGAACATAGAAATGTATTTCTCACAACATATAACCACATGAACAGAAAAATAAAAATTAATCAAATAGCAAAGAAAATAGGCTACCATGTAGTAATTTTTAAAAATAGAGAGGGCATGGTGGCACATGCCTGTAAATCCCAGTTCTTGGAAGACTGAGACAGGAGGATTGCAGGCTCAAGACAAGCCTCAACAACTTAGCAAGACTTTCAACAGCCTAATGAGATACTGTTTCAAATAATAATAATAATAATAATAATAGTAATAATAATAATAATAATAATGGGCTGAGGGTTCAATCCCCAATACATCAAAAAGAAAAAAGAAAAGGTAGGGAGGAAATAGAAGGTAGAAATGACAATTTTGGCCATGACAAGGTATACTTTGCCTATAGAAATGAATGAAACTTTTATAAATATTTTAAAGGCAATATTAATAAAGAAAAAGAAAAAGGGAAGGTTTCTAAAGTTTTATTCTTTATTTTATACTTGAGAATTAAATAATACTGTTTAACTGAAATACTGCATAAAAAAAAACTGATGACACATAACACCTTAATGTTTTTCAGTCTAGTTTCTTAAAATTAGATGGGTCTTTAGGGAATTAATATTTCTTATTCAGATAACATCTTCTATGATTCAAAAGTTTCTTCAGATTCACTTCAACTAATATTCTTAAATTCAAGTATACAGCACTTGCTTATGATCCAGGTGCTTTTAATATTCACTAAATCATTTAGTCTTCGTAACAAGTTGTGTAAGGTAGGTCTATTTTATCCACCTTCAAGAACAAAAATGGAGTCCCAGAGACTCTGATTACTTTGTCCATGAGTAGCAGCTAGGAGGCAGCAGAGCAAGAATTGAAGATAGAAAACTGGAATCCATCCTCTTAACCTGTACATTACAATGCCTTTCAAACAGAACACTATGTAATGAATGACTTGATTTTTATGAAAGCAATCCTACAGAGTACCCATTCAACCCCTAATCGTTATTCTTCTAGATAATTGTATTTAAATGTATAAGTAAGGTGTAAATGTTACAGAGAAAATGGAAATGAAAATTTTACAAAGAAAAGAGAACTCTTACACATTATTGTGAGAATGTAAACTAATATATGCATTATGGAAAATAGTATGGGGTAAACTCAAATGTATATAATACATAAACCAGTTATTCCATTTCTGAGCATATTTATATTTAATTTCCTAAATCAACATATTAAAGGTTTATTGCAGTACTTTTAAAAATAGCCAAGATATGAAGTCAACCAAGATGCCCAATGTCAGATGGATGAAATAAAAAAAATCTAGTATATTTAGACAATGTAATAACATGCACCCTGTGTTATTCAGCTTTCTGTTAAGGTAACAAAGAAGGAAAGGTTTGTTGTGGCTCATGGCTTCAGAGGTTTCAGTTCGTGTCTACTTGGCCCCCTTTGAGTCTGTGCTGAGGCAGTACACATGGAAGAAGAAGCTACTCACTTTATGGTGGCTGTGAGAAAAGGCAGAGAGGAAATGGCTGGGGAACCAATATCCCTTTCAAGGGTACACCTCCAGTGACCTAACTTCTTCCCACTTAGACACAACTTTAAAGGCTCTACCGTCTCCTAATAGGGCCAGAGGCTGGTAACCACGTCTTCAACACATGAGCCTTTGGGGGATATTCCAGATTTAAACAATCTCAACTACAGAGCGGAGGGGTGGGAGAAGAAACCCTGTCATCTGTGCCAAAGTTGATGGGCACGGAAGACATTATATTAAGTGAAATAAGCCAGGCACTGAAAGACAAACACTGCATATTCTTACTCATGTGGAAGCTAAAACAGTTGATCTCAAAGGAGAACACTGATTACTAGAAGTTAGGAAGGGTAGTAGGGATGCAGTGATAGAGTGGGTTTGGATAATAGGTACCAAAATATAGTCAGACAAGACGAATAAAGACTAATGTTCTATAGCCTACTAGGGTGATTATAATTTACAATAACAAATTATATACTTTACAAAGAAATAGAAGAGAAGAGCTTGGAGGTTCCAAACATAAAGAAATTGTAAGGCAACAGAAATGATAATTATACTGATTAATAAACAATGGTATTAAAATATCACACTATATCTTAAAAACTGGTCTGGTTATTTTGAAGTAGAAAGTGAGGAATTTAGGAGAGTTTTTAATGTATTTGAATTTTTTGTTGAATTTAATGCTTTATTAAAGCATTCATCTTTAAAAAATGAACCTATTAATCTAAACAAAATCTAATCATAGCTTGAGTACTGCCATTGTTAATTATTTATGGCTTTTTGTCTCCTTAATGATCCATGTTTTAATTAGTACTTTACTATGATCCTCCACAGAGCCTAGCATAATGCTAGACAAAGCAAACATGCCATAAATATATTAACTGATCATCATTAAACATTAGATTACTACCTTCTATCAAACTTTATAGATACTGTATTTCTAGAAGCATTTTCCTTAAACTAGCATCATTTGTAACATGTGGCAAAATCTCAGACTGCACCTGCCAAACCTATATACCCAGAATCTGCATCTAACAAGGGCCTCCAAAAGCTCCAACAGCACATTAAAATTTGAGAAACACTTATTTCTAGGACTTTTTTTTTTTTGTTAAATGTGGCCCAAATCTATTACCTGAGATGTGAAAATTATAGACTTTCAGGCAGTACCTATTCCAAGTGTCACTGAAGTTTGAGAGTCACAGCTAAAAGAACTACAAGTAAAAAGTAGTGAAGAAGGGGAGCAGAAAGCAGTGAAAAAAAACCCAGAAAGCTGAAACATCAAGGATAAAGAGGAGAGGAGACAGGAAAAGAAGAGTCACATGGGAAAGTAGGATAAGGACACTGACAACAGAACTATGAAAAAGTAAAGTAACTGTACTGAAAGAAATGTACATTTCATTTTTTAAAAATTGTTCATTAATTCTGACAGGCAAACCATTTACATACCAAATGTTTTAGAAAATGATTGTGGGGATATACAATTTTCTAATGTAACAACAAAAATTAGTAACATTTTTTAAAAGGAAACCATCACATACTATATGAATTTTATGAACACTTCTAATATCATATATAATTTAAAATGTGTACATACATTTTTAGAGACATATCCATTCGCTCAGCTCGTGCAATTGCTTCATCTCTCTCTTCAATGGCTAATTTCAGTCTAGACATAATAGCTTCATCACGTTCTTTCTGTGCAAAATACACTTCTTCAATGAGAGCTACCAAAAAAGATAACCCATAATCAATCAGAGAAAATAAAGGAGAAGAATATACATATACCAAAAATAAAAAGCAAAATTAATTTCATTATTTTAAGGTACATTTTTTATTCAACTAAATTAGTATCAATTAATCACTTGAGAAAACATTATTTTAATAGCTACTGCAAACCTGAGATACTATCTGATACCATGAGATGCACCCATCAAAAAAGCAAAAATTAAAAAGTCTAGAAACATGTTGTTTCTGAAATAAAGGAAGCTCTCTCACACACTGCAGATTTGTGTATATATATTTTGACAACTATATGAACAGCAATTTAGAAATGTTTATTAAAGTTGGTATCTGCCTACTCAGTAATCTAGACTATCCCCTCTTTGATAGGTAATCTAGAGAAATCTTTGTATATGTGCAAAAGGAAACATGTATAAAAATACTTACTGAAGCTTTGTTTATAATAACAAAAACTTAGGAATAACCCAAATATCCATCAACATACACAGAAATAAGTGAATTACTATACATTCTGGATGGAATACTACCCAATATTTTAAATGAATTAAGTATAGACAGATGCACAAATCTCACAAATAAAATACTGGCCAAAAAAAAAAAAAAATCAAGTGCAAAATAAAAGAACTCTACCTACTATTTATGCATAGATTCAAGTAGTAAAAATAATAAATGAGCACAGAAATGATAAACACCATATTAAGGTTAGGAGCCACCTCAGTGGGATGATGGAAGAAGAAATGGGAAAGGGAAGAACAAAACGGGGAAGAGCTATGCTGGTTAAGCAACTGCACATTTGCATAGAGCACGGGGAACTGTTGATATAGATTATAAATCAAATGATATCACTTAGGTTTGCACAATTCTACATGGGGAGCTTTGATTTTACCTGAAACTGTTATTTCTGAACCATAATTCCTACTGGGAGTATATCAGAAACCTTACATAATCTTACAAATATCACTGCAATGTTAGACAAAGAGGGCATCAAACGCCTACAGGACCAAACCAAATTTTAGGTATACTGTCAAACCACAAAATGAACTTTCAAAAAATAAGTGAAATGTTCTTTTACTTTATAAAAAACTGGGTTCACGCCCAAGACTTACTTTAGATTATGAAACAATTAAATTATAAATTGTAGGAAAATTTTTGAGACTAAATCAACTATATCTTCTTCATGATAGACTCAGAAACAGTAAAAGTATAACTGTAACATGCAATGGCAATGCAAAAGCCAAACCACTTCCAAGAAGCAAACCTAAAGAAAGAGAAATATCCATTCACTCATTTATCAACTATTACTTATCAGATTTGTTTCAGTCTTCCATCTGTTTTTTATTGTTGTTATTGTTGTTGTTGTTGTTGTTGGTTTGGAGTATTAGGGAATGAACCCAGGAGCATTCTACACCTGAGCTATACTCTAGCCCTATTTTTTATTCTTTATTTTGAAACAGGGTCTCACTAAGTAGCCGAGGCTGGCTACGAACCTGTGATCCTCCTGTCTCAGCCTCCCAAGTACTGGGATTATAGGTGTGTGCCACCACGCCAAGCTTCCATCTAGTTTTAAGGACCATGAATATAGTAGTTATTTAATAAATCCTTACCATCCTGGAATATACATTCTATTATAAGGAGACAGAAAATAGAGAGAAAAAAACAGGCAGAAATTAGATAGGTGATAGATAATAGATTGGATGGATGGATGGATGGATGGATGGATGGATAGGGGAGGGAAGTAGAGAGGGAAGAAGAAAAGTAGTAAAGACTGAAAAATAAGGCAGCATGAGAAAACAGAGAATGATTTGGCAGATTAGAAATAGAGCAGACTATTTTGAGAGGGTAGTTTAGAAAGATTTTTAACTTCAGCACATTCAAATAAAGGAGGAGAATGTATATATATAAGGGCAAATAGATAAAGATATGCATATCTATATATACACACTTACAAACATATATATGAAAGTGCTAGATATATAGGTGGGTGGATGGATGGATATGCAAGTAGACCAGGCAGGAAAATTAACAGTGAAAGGCCTAGGAAGCTCTCCAGGAACAGGAGCAAGGCCACTGTGGCTGGAGCAGAGTGAGTGGGGGGTGAACATTCTGGGAGATCACACTGGGCCTCATATGCCACATAAGGATTCTGGATACCATCTAAGCATGATGGTGGCAATCAGAGGGTTCTGAACAAAGAAATGAGAGTATCACATTGATGTCTGAAAGGGAATATTCTGGTTTCTGAGTGAAGCAAAGAAGTCACAATGGTCTAAATAAGAATTCACTTCAACAGCTCTCATATATGATCCATTTCCTGAAGGTTTAAACTACCCAAAAATAAATATATATGTCAACACAGAGTTTGGATGTTATACTAAAGAACTTCCAGAATAAGAACAATTTGGTCAGATCTGTGTCTTAGAAAGAAACTCTCAGAAGTTAGAATACTGATGGTATGTGTGTAGTATGAGGGCAGGAAGAAAGTTTCGGGCTAGACAGTACATTGCCCTTAACCCAATACTGGATTACTATGACAATCTGGGTGAGAAAGAATAAAATCCTCTCAATCCAGGCAATGGCAACAGAGATGAAAAAAGAGAAAAAAAATGTATTCAATTCATAACAAAAAGAGTAAGATAGTAGATCCTAGGAGTTTGGCATATTCTGAAATGTATTATTATTACTTTTGTGTTTGTGGTACTGGGGATTTGAACCCAGGGGCATTCTAGCTCTGAGCTATATACCCCCAGCCCTATTTTTAATTTTAAAACAGGTCTCACTAAGTTACAAAGGGCCTCAACTTAGTGAGGCTGGCCACAAACCTGTGATCCTCCTGTCTCAGCCTCCCAAGTACTGAGATTACAAGTGTGCACCATGCCTGGCATATTCTGATATTTAGAGAGGCGAAAAATGAAAACAACTGAACTCACTAAGCCATTCCTCAATCAATCAACATTGTAATCTTTATAAAATTTTGGGATTAAACAAGCTATTCCTCACTACTGTCATACTGAGTCCAAGAGGGAAAAAAAACAAGTTTCCACGTGGCATTTGAGGAAAACCAGATTTAGAGTCCACTTGAAGTTCTGCATAAGATGGAGTAAACATATGCTAAACTATTTCTCCAAATGAACCCAAACATAAAATCTGGACGGAATACATGGCACAGCTCTTTGAACCAAGAAAGAATGCTAGAATTCAAACTATCATTGAAATGGCCATGAGTTTGTCATTTTACTTTTTTGGGTATCCCTCAGCCTGAGTCCAGTGTAACCCCAAACTCAGCAGACAGTACCTTTCTACAGAAAAAGATCCAGGAGAAACTTTAGTAACATTGGGGAGGGGACCAGAGGAGGAACCTGTTGCTTTTTATTTTTATTTACTCTAATTCTGAATGTTTCTTTTCCTAGCAATCTCACAGGCATTAGCAACAGTGATATCAGCTGGCAAGAGGAAAAAGTATAGGAGCCAAAACCATAAAGGAAGAGAACCTAACCTTCCATTTGGTGCACTCCAGGCAAACCCTGGTGTTCTCTCAGTCCTCCTGTACTGTGAAGCAACCACAAAAGTCAGAGGTTTGAGACCAGAGTACAGAAAAATGGAGCCATCAAAATCCAAAAGCTAAAGGAGAGATAATGGTGAGGAAGAATCTTAGGAAAGCAACACTAAAGAAACTATTTATGAACCTGCTCCACACTTGGAAGATTCTCATTAGCATACCAAAGACCTCAAGAAGTAAGCCAGTGACCAAAACTCCTCCCAGGTTCTAGAGGGACCACTGCCAGAGCATAAAAAGCACAAATTTAAATTAACCTTGAAACTACAGTTCACAGAAAGTGAGTGAGCTGAATCTAGGCAGGTCAATTATGTGCTAAAACATCAATAGGCTGCAAATCAGATTTAGGGCCTCTTAATAATAACTATATATATATTTACGGGATATATGCATAAATATATATAGCATATATATTTATGGGATATATGCATAAATATAATTGTATAAGTTCATATATGTATATATTATATATCCCATATATAATTAATCCATACAATGTGTGCTATCAAATCAGGATAATTAGCATTTCTTTATATTTGGAACCTCCAACCTGATCAGAAAAAAGTGAGAAGACACAAACTTAGGCATATTAGTAATGAATGAAGTGATAGTACTCCAGATACTATAGATACTGAAAGCAAAATAAAATAATTTTATGAATGTTCTACCCATAAATTCATCAATTTATATTTGACAAAGTCCTTGGCAGATTTTCAAAGCTCACTAACATTGGTTTTTATCAAATGACTTTTGTGTCTGAGAAGATGAAGTGGTTTTCTTTTTCTTGGTTTATAAATTTGGTAATTTAAATTGATTTTTTTATAGTAAACCAATTTTGCACACTGCAAAATGAACCAAAGACCCAAATACAAAACTAAAATTATAAAACTTCTGGGAGAAAACCTTTGTGAATTTAGGTAGGCAAAAATCTTAACTATAATATCAAAGAATAATCCATTTAAAAAAACAGTAAGTTGAACTCCAATTTAATTCAACTCAAAATTTCTGCTTTTCTAAAGAAAGTGACAAGAAAATAAAAAGACACGGTGTAGGCTGGAAAACAATAATTAGAGGTCATATATTTGATAAAGGATGTGAATCCAGAACCTAATTTTTATAACAATCTAATCACAATTTAGAAACAATCATATTCTAGAAATAACCACAATTTAGAAGCTGCAAATTTCTATTAACAGATGAGTGAATATACAACTATATGACAAACTGCTGGAATAATTGGATATCCATATACATAAAATTAAACACTTTTAACGAATAGCTTAGATAAGCTTAAGTAATTTTTATGAATGTAGCTTTTGGAAGAACCAGTATGTTTTGGCACAGTATTCATATTTGTTCTTTTTTTAAAAGTATTACTATTGCTGCTATGTGGCTCTCTGTGGCTATACCATTCTACTAATATATGTCAATTCGTCCTTTTGGTTTTTTGTTGTTTTGTTTTGTAGTGCTGGGGATTAAACCTAGGAGCATTCTACCACCAAGCTATACTTCCAATCCTTTTTATTTTTCATTTTGAAAGAGTGTCTCCCTAAGTTGCCGCAGGTCTCCCCAAATTGCTGAGGCTGTCCTTGAACCTGCAATTCTCCTGCCTCAGCCTCCCAAGTTCTAGAAGTACAAGTATGTACCTCCATGCCCAGCTTCATCATGCTATTTTAAAAGAAACTTCTGTCCAGAATGTAGTGCATAATAGTAAATGTACTTCCTCTCCCAATTCTGCACATTCTCCTTCTAGGGAGGACAAACATAGCTCAGAGAAAAACAACACAGAGCATTTTGTATGATATGGAAAGCAGCATGGTACATAGACAAATATGGATTTTGATTCAGATCCAAGGGAATAAAGTTCAGCAACCTTGTTTTTGTAAATGTCTTAAATTATTTTAGTTGCAGTTCAGGTATATAAGATGGATGTAATAAAACTGTGTATAGTCATTAGGGAAAAATTAGACAAATATGAAAACTTTTGGCCAACTAAACAGAATGAAGTAGATCCTCAACAAATGTTAGTTCCATTCTATCACCACAGTCGACACTCTCCATCCACAGATTCACAATGTGACTTAATTCCTAGACATATAACAATGTGATTTTGATTAATTTGGACCACTATATATAAAAATCCAATTCCAAATTCCTCATTTTATACATTTTTCATTGGCAGGCAAAAATTAAAAACAGACAAAAAATATTCAGAAGTCATCATATATTGTATGCTGCATAGTATGACAAAATAGTTTATATAAAATATAATATTCTAAACTTTTTAAATTTGTATATTATAGAATATGTAAGCCAGATAGGATGTAAAGCAGTGAACTAATCACAAATTAACATGTATATCATGTCACTCTTACTATTCTGGCATACTCTAAGTATAAAATGCTAATTAGTAAATTTTAATAACCAACAGGTTTCCTATTGTTTCTATAAAGTACAACCAGATCTTTAAATGACATTTAATGCTAGTTGTATTTCACTTTACATAAAATAGCACCTGATAAAAAGTTAAGGATAGCAATGTCTAGGGCTTTAATAAGAAGTAAAGTTATTTCTATGCTTAAAGTTTTTCTATGTTTAAAAATGCTTTATATAAAGAGTTAATTTGGTGCTGTGTATTCAATGTCTTCAGGACAAAATGGTTTTTCCTTTATAATGCTACTTTAGATCCATAAGGTAAAAATTTTAAGTGCCAGCACCCTCCTCCCCCCTTCTTTCTCTTTCTCTTTCTCTCTCTCTCTCTCTCTCTCTCTCTCTCTCTACACACACACACACACACACACACACACACCTCACATGTAAAATCTGGGTATATAATTTACAAAAGTTTTTCAAAATTAAGGTATTATAGAATGATAATTTAACATCTATTAGGTTACATGAGACATTTTTTGGTTATGAAAAACCTGATTCTTTCTAGAATTCAGTATTTTTAAGGGATCAATATGCAACTCTCAAACATTTTTAGTAAAGAAAACTTAATTGTAAACACTGAGCTTTTCCAAGGTAGATGACTATTACAAAGTTCACTAGAAAATCAATATAGCATTTTAGTTGGAATTTGCTCATTAAACACCCACAGCTCTAATGCAAATTATGATGGAATGAATAAAGCAAATACGCATGCTTCTTTCTTTTTATTAAATGTAAAATCTACTGTTAATTGCATCTCGTATGTCATACAAACTTTTCTCCTTAACTATTAAATAGAAGCTTTAACAAAAGTCATTAGAGATTCTCTTTCTTTGACTTGAATAAATTTCAATATTTGTTCAGTAAAGGTTCACAGCAGTTAAATTACATTAACAAATATTATTAGCTACTATGTAAGCCAACCAAGTAAAATACTTATATTGTAGGTAAAACAAATCATTGGGTGTTTACAATAATATTTGGATATCTCCATTTTTAAACATGGTTATCAAATATCCTATAATTCTTAGTCAAATGAGAAAGATTCAGAGAGGATCACCCTTACCTCCCCCCAACCCCAAATACTCAAATTTGTTTAGTAAGCTAATTGTTTTCTAATATGGGCAAGAGTAAATATGAAGAAGCTGAACCACACTGAGTATGAGTTTATTGAGTCAAGGCAGAGTACATATTTTCTTAGTAGAACCCAGGTCTACATAGTCTACATTTCTCAAACTAGTTTTAAAATACAGTAGAAATGAGACCGTAGGTTGAAAAAATTCTAGTTTAAACACTGGATTATGATTCTCTAAATAACATAATTTGAAGGACAGACATTTCTCAGGAAAAAGAATCTGTTTGTTAACATCCTCAATGTAGTTATATAAATGTAAAACGATGAATTAAAGAGGGGAAAGGAGAAATTATTAGGACTTTAAACATATCAAATCCTTACTGGATAAAATTCATGTTCTAAAATTCTAGCCGGGCATGGTGGCGCACGCTTGTAATCCCAGCATTAGGGAGGCTGAGACCGGAGGATCCGGGTTCGCGGCCAGCCTCAGCTACCTAGTGAGGCACTCCGCAACTTAGTGAGACTCGGTTTCAAAATAAAGAATAAAAACTACGGCTGGGGGTATAGCTCGGAGGTAGAATGCCCCTGAGTTCAATCCCCAGTACTGAAAGAAAAAAAAAAAAAAAATTCTAAGCAATACATATAATATAGACAATAGTTTTACAAAACTCAGCTTTACCTATATCTGAAAGAACCTCCAATTCTATGAATATCTACTATTTCAGCTTTACATGAGAAGTAACTATTTGGGGGAGATTTATTATGATGTTAAATTCCATCCAAATATGTTAATAATTAATGCTTTAGGAAATAAATACATATGTATTCCAGAATCACAAGCATTATACTATGATTTTTAGTGACTTTAAAAGTTATAATTTCTTTTATATATAAGTTGGTTATTTAAAATTTAAAAATAAATGGTAAAAGCCGCATACGAGTAGAAAATTATCTAAAACTTACTCCAAGTAGCCTGATAGTTCTGTTTTAGGCATCACAATGATGATTTGACTTATTCCAGCTTCTTTTATGGACCAAATTATCATGTTTTTCTAAAACTGGATTCAATTTTTAAATTTTTATACAATTATATTATAAATAACTTTTTCTGATTAAAAAGTGATATAAGCTCACTGTAAAAATTTGGAGGAGACAAATATTTAACAAACTTTCAAGTTCCTCTATAAAATGAAAACAAACAGAATGTGTTCTTATATCTTTCGACAAAAGACAAAAAATAGTGTATGGAATTTTGTCACTTGGACATACCATATTTTATTCAACTAAGATGTCCCTAATATATTAGATTCTACACTGTATCTAACAATTCACTATATAAACAATACTATAACAAACATCTTTGAACACAAATATTTAGGCACCAATAAGGAAAATTTCTATAAATATGTTGATAACAATAAATTCAGCTATCAAACTTTTCCTCTGTACAGGTGTTGTAAATTTAGTCAGCAGCAGTAGAAATTGTTAAGATTAATTCAAAATAAATGGTGAGTTTAAGGAGTTAAACTATAAGCATATATTTTTAAAAACAAAAGTCCTTAGTTGTATGTGTGTATATTTACTACATAAGACTTGAAGACAATATGAAATACTTTCTAAAATATGCCCTATATTAATATTAAAAAATTAAATATATTGACATTGGGGCAACTTTTTTAATGTGAAAGAGCTAAGTTTATCCCTGAAGTATTAAAATCAGCATCAATAATCTTATGCTCCTACCTTTTTTTGCAGTACTAGGGATTGAACCCAGGGACACTCTACTACTGAGCTACACCCCCAGCCCTTTTATTTTTTTTATTTTGAAACAGGGTCTAACCTCAAAGTTACTAAGCACTGGCCTCGAATCTATGATCCTCCTGTCTCAGCCTCCCAAATAATCAGATTACAGGCATACACCACCATGCCTGACTAATCTTATGCCCTTTTGAAATATAATTTTAACAGGCATTTACTTATTAATCAAACATGGGAAAAAGTCTTAAGATCACTTTGAAAAGTTTTCTGCTTTTCATATTTATATTTAAAAAACATTAATTATACATGTTCTCAAATGCTTGATATTATGCTAAATTTCAGCATGCTATATCTAACAAATTATTTTCAATTGTTGATATTGTTATGCATAATGAATTCTCTGTCCAGTCGACTTTTGTTTATCCTGAAATAAATGAACAAACTTTTCTTGGAATAGAGAGGACAAAATTGGTCATAATCTATTCTTAAGTATTATATGACTTGGGGACTTGTCAGTATTCAGCTTGATTCATATCCACAGACTTCTGTGGCTAAAGAGAGTAATAAAATTAACATTCTATCTATCAAAACTTCTACCTTCCATATTCATAGAGATAGATCTTTTTGTTTCCATCAGAAATTACTGGTGCCGGGCGTGGTGGCACACGCTTGTAATCCGAGCATTCGGGAGGCTGAGACCGGAGTATCCGGGTTCGCGGGCAACCTCAGCTACCTAGTGAGGCACCCCGCAACTTAGCGAGACTTGGTTTCAAAATAAAGAATAAAAACTACGGCTGGGGGTATAGCTCGGAGGTAGAATGCCCCTGAGTTCAATCCCCAGTACCACAAAAAAAAAAAAAAAGAAATTACTGGTTATATTCTAGAAATGCTTTTTCCTTACAAATTAAAAACAACTATAAAAATAACTATAAATATAAACAATGTTACATTATAATTTAATACTGTTAAGGAATTAATGTATTCATTATAATAAACAGATAGATGAGACCCCAATGTATATTATTTCTTAAAAATGAATATCCTATTTTATGCTTCTTTTATATAGAACTCATTCCTGTTCTTCTCAATCATTTGATGATCATCATCTGAAATCTGATATAGAGTAACAAATGCTCTTTTTACAAAAGAATAATGTAAACATTTTATGTTATACAATAATTCTTATTTTTCCATTTTAATTAGTTGGGGGTATCCAGATATATTTAATATAGTGGTAGATGACACAGCTATATCTTCAACATTTTCGTTTTAATCTGAATAGAGAAACTTGGGTTGTAAGTTGCAGACATTCTAGATTTTTGAACCTCTGGACACAAACTCCTCTCCTCACTACCAAAACCAAATTACCATTCTCTATAATAAAAAGAGATTGCCAATTTTTCTTTTATTTACAAAATATCAGTCCAAATTTGGGTGCATATAAAGGAATCTATTTTTTTAAAAAAGCAGCTTAAAGGCTTGCATTGTCAATACAAATAAGTTAAGCAAACTATGTAACCACTGAATTACACATTAAAATGTAGTAAGATAGACAGACTGACTTACAAACACAAGACTTAGGTACTAAGGAGTTCTTTTGGCTAAAACCCAATATTGGCTTTATTTCAGTTTAATTGGAAGAGGATCTCAAATTCATCTTCTCCATGAGATATCAGGAACCTGGATTTCTCTTTGTACCAAAGGTTAATAAGAAATGTGTCTGCAAAAGTCAAACAGCATTAAATACCAAAAACTGATTATTATTCTACAGGAGTTGTTCTGTCATTCATAATCTCTCCATGCTCCAACCTTCCACAGCTAATCTTTAATGGATGACATGCAAGGAAGAAAAATAACTAACAGAAAGCAGAAGCTCTAACGTGAGCTTTTAAGGAAGAGAAAAATAAGGCTTTTAAAGGACCATAAATATTTTAAACATCACAAAAATAACTTATAGGAAAAACTACTCAAATAAATACTCTTTTATGTAAAATTTAAACATCATCTTATACTGAAAATGCAATGGAATAATAAAAATTAAAGAGATAAGAAACACTAGACAATGTCCACTGAGATTGTTTAGGAAAAAGGAAAGGTTTAATTGAACAGGCTATTTTACAACTTATAAGCACATTGCTGACATTAGAGCAAATTAATGGATGCATACGGCCATACAATATTATCTCTTATTGTTTAAAAACTTACTTAAAACAAATTTTGAAATGTTTATTGCTTAATAACTTTTACTTAGCTGAGATTCAATGTTTCTGCTGTATTTCTCTAAAATATCTTATAGTATTTGAAGGTCATACATGCTAATAGTTTTCAAATTTCATCCACATGTGTAATGTGGATGAAACAGAGTAAAACATCCTCAACATCTACAATGAGATAATCTATTACCAATGTTAACACACAGGAGGAATGAGCTA
Source organism: Graphiurus murinus (assembly GCA_004027655.1). Classification (NCBI taxonomy): domain Eukaryota; kingdom Metazoa; phylum Chordata; class Mammalia; order Rodentia; family Gliridae; genus Graphiurus; species Graphiurus murinus. The sequence goes on along the minus strand of PVLC010007309.1, from coordinate 11,945 downwards.
GTTCTTTCTGCTTTTTTTTAAGACTAAATAAAACCTACTTAAGTACATTTTTTCTTTATTTTCTTTTGTTGTAGATATGTAAAATTTTTCAAATACTCAATCTTTCTAAATAGGGTTAAATCTGAAAATCAAGGAACTGGCAGTCAAATGAAATAATAAAAATGTTTTATAAACTACCTTAAAAATAAATATATCAATTATTTATGAGCCAAACCATATATAAATAACTATGGGGTGGTTATATACCTATATAATTAGTATGGGATAGTTTCTCATGTAACTTACAAAACTATTAGAAACACTCTGAATGCGTCCCCATTACATGAACAAGTTTTGAGGGGAAAAGAGATGGTGACAAAGTTGTCATCATCATAATTACCAGTTATCAAATGACATCTATGAGTACTGCATTTAGAAGTGATTGCAGTCAAAAAGAAATGCTTAAAATTCCAAATCTTTCTTATTTGCTGATTTATGTTCACTGCCTAACACAATGCCTAGTACAAAATGGGCCCTCAATAAATATTTCTTACTCAATTTGTAAAGGAGTAAGCATTGTTCCTATGAAACATTTAAGTGCCTAATGGAGAGTATTAATAATGGTGATAACAACAACAGTGATGTATAAAAAGGAGGAGAAGGTAAAAGGGTCAACCATCTAAGATTTTACATGACAAGAGGACACAACTGAGTTCCAAACGCTCATAAGATCACATAGAATGACAGTGTTCACATTCTGCAAAAACAGACACGGAAACAGACTTGAGGCTAAGAATAGTTTACATGAAGGTTTATCATAGATATACAAGCCCAAATCCTCTGCGCTCCATTTCTTACATTTTGGTTCACATACTGGTAAAATGTATTGGTGCTTTTAAATATGTGCACAAGCGTGTGCTTGTGTGTGTATAAATAGTAATTTTCTTTATATCTAATCCTGTATTCAAAATTTTCATCCATTTTTAGTTCATTTCCCTTTTAAAGTCTATTAACAGTATGGTTTTAGTCTTTAATTAAAACATGAACCAAATGTTTTTTTATGACTTCTGCCACAGTAACATTATCAAAACTTTACGAATTTCATGAAAATAAAAGAGAAAAGTCACTAACTGCTATGTGCATGTATGTCACTATCACTAGGATACATTATGATGTGAGACTATAATATACCAATAAAAGTATGTAAAAATTACCCTATTGTTAGTGGGAAAATGTAATAACATGCAAATTACTATATTCACTATATTATGAATAAATAATGATGCATTAATATGTGCAAAAAATATTTAAAATAATTCAGAGATTGAAATGAAGGTTCAAATGAGTAAGGTTCACTTATCTCACATGTTAATATTATAATCAAGATCTATTTTAATGGAAGAAATGACAAATAACTTTGAAATAAAGTAAGTTTTTAAGAAAAGTAATGCTATATAATATTAAGCTATACTATATGCTTTTTTTTTTTTTTGCGGTACTGGGGATTGAACTCAGGGGCATTCTACCTCCGAGCTACACCCCCAGCCCTACTTTTATTCTTTATTTTGAAACCGAGTCTCACTAAGTTGCGGAGTGCCTCACTAGGTAGCTGAGGCTGGCCGTGAACCTGGATCCTCCGGTCTCAGCCTCCCGAATGCTGGGATTACAAGCATGCACCACCACGCCCAGCTTACTAGATGCTTTTAAACATTATCTCTAATCATCAAAATAGTCAGTTAAATTAGTTAAATTAATTAATATTGACATTTTACAGGAGAAAAAGTAAGTCTGGAGAGGCTAACTTGCCCAAAAGTATACAATTAATATTGTTTTAAAATGTGATTTGAACCTGGATCAATATATTATAATTTACTTAACAATTATCATATTAGTATACTGTTTTAAATTTTCTTGCTATTATAACTAATAGTATATGAATATACCTATATACAAATATTTATATTTTATATTATATAGTCTAAGGAAATGCCTATTTCATTAGTATACCTTGTATATTAATTAATATTTTAAAATTCTATAGACATGCATTTTTATATTCTACTTGCTATTTTCAATGTTTAGGTGAGATGTTTTAACAAGTATTTTATTGTGGAACAGTGAGTTTTTAAACATTTATACTTTGCTTAAATACATTATAATACTTAGGTATATGTCCATGCTCATAATGTACTTTGGCAAACACATTTTTTGTTTTGAATATAAAAATGAGTAGTTATAGAAACAAACATTCACACTTATGTGGATTATTTTTCTTATATATTATAATAAACAAAGAATTTATGACATGTAATAATAGTCCTATCCTGTTCATCTTTCTATTAAGATACTAACATGGTTGTTTTTGTTGTGTTTTGCACTTAGTACCCAGCAGGTAGCAGATCGGCTTACTTAAAAGACTATACATATGAGAAATTATGAAAAAAATTTAAGAATCTACCGAAAGACTAAGTTTTTGTAGTTCCAAACCAATGGATTATTAAGCAAATCTCTGTATTTAAAGTTGTGATATGTTAATAATAATCTCTCTTAAAGCCGGGAGTGGTGGCGCACGCTTGTAATCCCAGCATTCGGGAGGCTGAGACTGGAGGATCCGGGTTCGCGGCCAGCCTCAGCTACCTAGTGAGGCACTCCGCAACTTAGTGAGACTCGGTTTCAAAATAAAGAATAAAAAATAGGGCTGGGGGTATAGCTCGGAGGTAGAATGCCCCTGAGTTCAATCCCCAGTACCGCAAAAAAAAAAAAAAAAAAAATAATAATAATAATAATAATCTCTCTAATGTTACAAGTAAAATATCTTAAAGTCTTTTTAAAAATAAAACAGAACTGAAACATCAAAAAGTAAAGTTTTAAATACTTAAAACTTTAAAAGATTTTCATTTTTTATTATTTTTGTGACTTCCTGCTTGGACATGTCCCTTAACTCGTTCACTTTGTTTCTGAAAAACTATACAGCACTATTATTTTTGTCAACTTAGGTAGCTATAAAAACTTTCAAACATTTAACATTTACTAAAAAAAATTGTTATTAATGAGAAACACATAATTGATAAAATAATAGTGATCACATTCTTTCAGTTTTATGCATGCATGATTAAAAAACTGTCAATCCTTAAATATATGCCAATAAATATCTGAAGTATGTGATTAGCTATATGTACAATAAATTTAATTGCTTAATGAGCCCCTCCTCCAAGAGATAAACTATGCTGACGTATTTTATCATGACTCTCAGTAAGTCATAATGGCGGAAAACTTATTGAATTACTTTTGTAAAACATATAGAAAGTTAAATTTCTATATACACACATCAAAACAAGCATACTTCTTGAAATACTGTCCCAGCAGTTACTATATATCTCTTTCTATATTATTATTATAAACAGCCAAGAAATATTCTAATTGTTCCAAACTTATAGTTGAATTATTCATTTTAATACATCATTAATTTTCCTTAAAATACACTACTTTTATATTTTCCCCACTAAAAAAGAAATAAAAACTTTACTATAGTTTTACATTAACAGACAAGCAACCATTTGTTATTCAGCTAGAGTGTTTTATTATGATCATCTTGGTTATATTTTCATAATTATGTTTGGTTCTATTTTCCACAATAATATTTTAAAGATAGGCTGTTTTAGTTAATCACATCTCTGACCTCAACTGCCAAAATTCTTTTGTACTTATAAAGTATAATTATTACCTCAGATTAATCTCAAAATGTTATTTCTTAAAATCAGTCAAGTTGATATATTAAAGTAATGATCTCTAAAATGCTTCTGAATGCCAATATCTATTATTTTATGCAAATTTTCTTAACGCATGGAAAGAGTGTGAGGGAGAGCCACAGTGGCATGTGTACATGGAAATCAAGACTTGAGAATCATCGGATCATGTATCTGTAACATATCATAAATATGGTAAAATTTTTTCTCCTTGCAAGACCTGTGAGTAAAGACAGGCTCCAAAATATATTGAAGGCAGTTATTTATAACATTAAACCGTGGCAACCTTTCACTTTAATCCCAGGGAAAACATTGTCTCTATCATCATCTACATCATCAGATGTTAACTTATTAAATGCACAAAACAGATTTTTGAATCAAATGTAGGTTTTCATTGGCAAAGAATATATGACTATTTTCATACAAAGGAGAAGTATTTCCTCTCAACGCTAAAACAATAAGTGGTATTTGAACTGCTGGTTGAAAGGTAGAGGCACTGGTAATCATTATTTCCCCTTGTTTGTTCAGGCCCTTCCAACAAAACAAACAACCTTTTTGTGATTGGATTGACATGGTGTTAACAATGCATTTAATGCCCAAATCAGTATGAATACAGGTAAAGCTCTCACTAATACCAGTACCAGGATGTTAAAGCCACCTATTTCCTAAGCAGCCAAAAAAAAAAGACAGAGGAGCTTCTCCTCCTTTGGCAAATACGGCGGTATGCTAGTATTCACCAAGACACATCATATAATAACCTTGCATGTGATTCTTCAGGTCATATACTGACACTCATCTACTATACCTGCTGCCTTTTCAGCAATTTTAGCTTCTGTTGCTTTCTCTTGGAGTTCCAGCTTAAGCTTTAATTTTCTCTGTTCTTTATCTTCTTTAGTCAATTTTTCTTGAAGCTAAAACACATTAGAAAACATGTAGGTTCTTATCTGACAAATGGCTTCCACATATATAATTAATTCCAAAGTAATATTTATTTTTTCTAAACCTTTTTATTAAAGTGAACTGCCTAAATGCATTAACTCCATGGAAAAATTAACATTGTAAGATATTTTATAAAGTAGTGATTACCTATAATGATATGGAAATTACAAAAACATTCAAATGTACACTTAATTTATGTGTGTACAGACAAAACTAAGAGGAGCAATATGATTATAAAAATAACTATTTCAAAAACAATCTCACCCATTCTTTTGTTTTAAAGCAAAGATTTATAATAGACTCTAATAAAATAATAGGCAGTACAGTTTTACAGCTTCTCTTAGGAACTCTAATATTTTGAAGCAAAATTAATTAAGATAATAATCTTAATATCTGATACAAATCTCCTTTTGTGAATGCCATCTCGTCATATTCCATTTAAACTGGCACTGGTACTTGACTAATAACTGGCAAGTAATAACTGCTAAATGAAAGTACAGAAAATGTCCCATGCTTTCATATGGAATCCTTCCAACTGTATTTTTTTTTATTCCTCCCCAAGCTTTTGTCATCTGTGTTGTTTTCCTTCAGACATGATCAACATTCTGAACATCATGCTTCAGTTTGGTTAGGTCAAACAATGAAAATATTAAAATCAGGAAAAGTATGTAGAATTTAAAAAAAAAGGAAGACACAGAAAACGAACATTATTTAATAATATTATTTAGTGTTCAGAGGAATGTAACTGGAAGAGTCAGAAAAGAAAATAAAACATAAGACAAATTGGATCAGATAAAATTTAATACTAAAAGATAGCACAAAGTAAATGAAAATATCATCTCATGTTTCTACTTTAACGTTTAATTACAAATATTATTGAGGTAAAATACAGGGCTAAGAAGATATTAATGAGGTAAAATACAGGGCTAAAGTACAGATACTAATAAGAGGAAAAGGAGGAAGAGGAGGAGGACAACAATGACAAGGAGGAGGAGGAGAAAAAAAGTTAAGAAAGTAAAATACCAGTGTATAATATTTCCCATTCTTTAAATGCTAAATTAAAGTTTGACTATGGTAAAACTTAAATGAATCTTCTTTTCAGGTATTGACATAAGGTATCAGATGCTTAGGAAAGGGAAGTGGATCACAGACCAGCAAGACAGAAAAATTTTAAAAAATATGTTTTCACAGCTAAATCACTTAATTCAACCATATCCTAATGGCAAAAGATGGTAACATCAAGTACACAATTATTAAGCCGGATGTGGTAAAGCACGCTTGTAATCCCAGCATTTGGGAGGCTGAGACCGGAGGATCCGGGTTCCTGGCCAGCCTCAGCTACCTAGTGAAGTAGTCCGCAACTTAGTGAGACCCTGTTTCAAAATAAAGTATAAAAAATAAGGCTGGGGTGTAGCTCTGAGATAGAATACCCCTGAGTTCAATCCCCAATAACACACACACACACACACACACACAAAAGTACACAACTATTGTGTACTTTATTGTTTAAAGTACATGATAAAACTGAAAAACGATGAGCAACAAAGAAAATTTAAATCAACAGATAAAAGTATATTGTAAAGAGATCAAGCTTTCCATTTTATACCTTTTTATTGCTTGCTCTGAGAATATCCAGTTCTTTTAGAAGGAATGCTACTGTTGTCTCATTATTTAGGCCTGAAGTAACTTGACAAGGAATCACATATTCGTAACATAATTCATTCTTTCTCTGTTCCAAAATGCTGCAAAGAAAAAAACTGAAATATATATATATATATATATATAACTTTATATAGGATCTGTAAGTTTTACACTTCAAATGGAAACAGATTTAACTTAATAGTAACTATGTAATATACCAAATTTTAAATATATTTTCGTATGCATTGTTAAGAAAAATCCTATGGGTAAAAAAGAATAAATATAACACTGTCACAGAACTGCCAATCTATCAATTGCAAAAGTTAAATTCGTGGAAAGCATTTAGTAACACCTAGGACTCTTGGTTCAGGATACTTGACAGAAGAATTCTGGTTTTAGGGGTTATAAATATTTCGGTTTATATTTCTGGTTGGATTCTAGTAACATTTCTTGCTTTTCTCAAAGTGGGAATAATCATAATCGGATGTTTTTTAAATGAAAACCTATTTCTGTAACATTTACAGTTAAATGAAATGAAAAACATTTTGACATTTTGTATGCTATTTGAGAATAGTATTTTTTATTTTATTTTTATTTTGAAACAGGGTCTCCCTAGCTTCTGAGAGTCTCACTGCTTGCTGAGGTTGTCCTCAAACCTGCAATCCTCCTGTGTCAGCCTCCCAAGTGTTGGGATTACAGGCATGCGCCACCACAGTGAGAATAGTATCATCTAGTAAACAAGAGGGGGAAAAGAAGGGAAGAGAAGCAAGATGGAATGTTCTTGCAAGAACTGTATTAAATTTGTAAGCATAGGTAAATCTTGGAGTCATTAAGAAGAAATTCAGCAGTGAGGCCTGGGACAGTCAGTGCAACGGTACTTACCATGTATCTCCTGATACAATTATACTAGAGATTTCACAACCTGGCTTTAGCCCAAACTCTATTTGTTTTCCCCAGCTGGTTTTAATTCATCCTTCATTCATCCTTGCCTCTACCCATAAAACATACTCCACTCTATTTTGGTAAGAATCTAAGTGATGTTGAGAGAGAGGGACATATCAATACAGTATCTGTTTCATTACGTGTTAAGTCATTAACATATCATAGAAAGAGCAATCGCAATGCAAAACTTTGTTAAAATAGCAGTCTGGAAAATATGATTTTGTCTAGACTGAAGACACAGTTATCACTAAAAAATTTTAACAACATCCTAACAATAGCTTAATTAGCTATTTAACAATATTTAACAATAGCTTAATTAGCTATAGCATATGACTAATTAACAAAGTACTTTAATCTACATAAAAGTTGCAGGTATCACAAATACAAATCCCTTGATGAAACAGACAAGGTGGATAGGTAAAAGTTGTAGACATGTAAAATAATAAGGAAGACAAATACTGGAGTGCAAGGCCCTTCTAAACGCATTAAAACTCATTAAATGAAAAATAATGCTAAACAAAACCAAAACATCTTTGGACTTAATTTTTCCTAGAGATGCCAGTTTGGCTTTAATGAGTAATATCCCATTTACATCAATTTCACAGTTATTTCCACACCCATAATGAAACGTCACAGAAAATAATATTGAACAAGGAATAAAACCTCATTGCCTTCCTTCAAATTCATCTTGTGCTTATTCTTAGCTATTTAGACCCATTACATCAATATTATGGAAACAATTAGGAAACTTCACTAGATTCCTCACATTCTCATAAGATGATGACATGTCAAATTTAGCCTACACTGGAGGAGAGGAGGACAGAAGAGGGGCAGGAGGGAGAGAAGGAAAAAGGGAAGAAGGGAAGGACAAGTTCTTCCGCTTCTCACTTTCTAGATCTAAAGTTGATAGAACTCACTTGCATTTCTCAGATGCCTCATCATCTGGACATTGACTGACGGCCTGTAAATCCTCTGGTCTCTGCCCTGGCATTTTGGTGTCCTCGTATGTGACTTCGTTAAGTAAGTCGCTGGGTTTCTGAAGCATGCTTCCCTCAGAATTCATAGTTGGTTGCTCACCTAGCTGTGTACCTTTATTTCTCTCTGTATTCTCTTGTTCAAGATAAATGTGGGCTATATCTATATATAAACAAATGAAACAACATATTATATAAAATGCCATAGTCATATACTAATAGTCATATACTAAGAATTATTCCATTGAATGAATACTTTTGTGGGAATAAATACTCATATTTTTAAAAATAAACTTATTAGCTTTACCCTTAACTATAATCAGGTAAGCATGCAGAGTGTGGCCCATCCATTTTCACTGCTAAAAGATATTTAGGATAGTGGTTTGTACCTTGGCTACTGTTGGAATAACCTGAGGAAGTTTTAAGAATCTGAAGCCCAGATCACACACTATACTAACTGAATCAAAATCTCTTGGACTAGGACCTAGTCCCTATTTTCGAAGCTCCCCACATCATCCCAGAATATACTCAATGATAAGAACCACTGACTTGAAAGTATTATTTTCTAGATTCTTTAAAATAGGATACACGAAGTAAATGTTTAGAAAGAAGTACTAATATGCATGGAACTCTGGTATCAGACTGCCTGGGTTAGAATTCCAGCTCTGCTAAAGGCATAATGTTGATGAGTTATTTAACCCATCTATGCCTCAGTTTTCTGTTTGTAAAGTGCAAATATAATAGCACTTACTTGAATTGCCTAATGACTGAATTAATCCACATAAAGTACTTCGCCTAGTGTCTAACACATCAATAAATGTTACCTATTATTTTTGTAATCATCATCATAATATTAAAATGGATATAAGGAGAATTGGCTCTAATCTTCATTTTATCAGAAATGTATTATATGTTACAGAATCTACTTCATAATGCCTGGCTATCTCACAAAATATTATTTTAAGCAGTAACTAGTAAATAATAACTATTTCAAAGGAACACTCTATATTTAATTGTATAGTAAGAATTGGGGGGAAAATTACATACATATACAAAAAAAAAAACCCTCACACTAATAAAGCAGAACAATAGGCATAGATACTGATTGTAACACTTTATCAAGTCCTGTAGAAATAATTCTTTACTCTTAAAAAGCAGATGAATGTCACCTGATCTTGGTCATGCCCCCTTCAAACTGCCAAACTTAAAAATCTTTTGAGGGAAGAGTAGTTTTAGAACAAAAATAGGAACACTTATAAATAAGGCACCTCTCACAAAGTATTAATTCTCTGCTTGTATTAGGTATAGCCAGTTACATACTACAAGTCCAAACTTGGGTTTTTGGGTTTTTTTGTTTTGTTTTGTTTTGTTTTTTGTAGCTACAAGATAGGTTACAAATCTTTTGTTTTGGGAATTTACTCTTAATTTCATTTTGAAGAAATGTATCAGAAGACAAAATGTGCTATTATAATTAAAATGTGATTATCATAGTTGCATAGTATGAAACAGGACATTTCAACATTATATTCTGCTTAAACTTTAACAATTATATCTTATGTCTGAAGATTACTTGCCAGCTTTTGAAATCTCAAAACTTACTTGGTTTACTTTAGGTATTCATTTACCATCCTGCTCTTCTAGATAGGCTGGTATTAGTAGAATGGGACCCACAAAATCTGAATGACGTGATTTTATAAATGGACATTAAGGAAGCCCTTTATATCATTAATAAACGTATTTTCTAATAATAAGATATATGCAAGTAATTCAATGAAAAAATTATAGTTACTGAAAGCAGTATCAAAATAACAAAAATTACCCCCAGGGACATATCATAAAAATGTATTAGGACCAACACTATTTTCCAGTTTATGAGGTGCAAAGATTCAACAAGAAATATGATGAACCATGGAGAACACCCAGCTATATAACTCCCCCCCTTTTCCTCATGACACCACCACACCAACTGCTTCAGACTCCTAAGTCCTAATTCTTTGACCTGTTGGAGACCAAATTTGTCATTATCTACAACTTGTTCCATGCTTTTCCCCTCTGTATTTCTAGGTCTACTTTAGTATCTTTCTTCTTTTAATGTTTTATTCCTAATCTCCTAGTGTTTACTTTACCCCATCCCTGATATCTACACTTCCTGTTTGATTAGTAGTTTTATAGCTCTCTCTCTCTCTTGGTTTGAAGCTAGTATCACATTTGTGATCCCTTGAACTCTTGGTGAATCACCATTATTTCTCCTGTATCTGGCTATCTTCTCCAAACTTGTAGAGCCCTGATGGAAGCTTTCCAGAAGAAGACTCTAATGATCCCTCTTGGATCTTAGTAATTATAACTCCCTGAAACATTTCTGACATATTCCTGGATTTGTATCCTAAAATGTTTTTAAGTGTTAATATTTCAAATGTTTAATATTAAAAAAAATCTATACTGTGTGACTTGAGTACTTTTAATTTTGTTCAGTAGGAAAAGCTTTTAGATTCCTAATCCAAACTGTTCACCAGATATTTGGGGCTTGCTCTACAAATCAGAATCTCATACTCTTCTACTGAGAATTCAATTTTAATTTAGAGTAAATAAGACTGATTTATAAAATTTTCCTGCCTTTTTTTTTTTTTTACCCAACTATTTTGACAAATAGCATTTTGGTCAATCACTGTTAAATTCTCTGAAGGTTTTCAATGCTCTTCCTCTCTGCCATACTACGGTATTCTGTGCATTAAGTCTGAGCTTTCTAATTAGCTTACATATTGAAAAGTAAACTGATCACTGAAGGAAGCCCTACAGCTCTATATGCTCTGTGATAGGTACTAGCAAAACAAATATGAGTAAAAAACAGACACTTCCCTTGGGACTCTATTATAGTCATGATGTCGATGGTTTGAATACAATGAAACAAGAATAGGCAAGAGCTCTATAGCACATGTTAGACAGACTAATGCTCAATGGGAAGACTCTAGGATGACTTTACAAATGTTTTGCTCCAAAAAAGGGACAAGTAGGAATATGCAAGGTAATGAACTGCCAAAGAGTTAACAGTCTGGTATGACAGAGAAAATGTTGACTGACAGTAAGAATGAGAAGAGAAAAGAAGAATGGGAATGAGTAAGGAGAAGGAAAAGATTTAGGGAAAGCAAAGACATACTTCTTGTATTGAAATTACAAGATTTGAAAGGGAGTGAAAATTTCTAAAATGAGTAGCAGGTAAGGACAAAGTCCAAGATGAGGTTCATGTAGAAATGAGTGGCTGGAACAGACTGACAGTGAAGGTAGGTGGAGAAGAAAACACAAGGAATCAAGGTGCTAAAAGTGTTTATGCACATTAGGCAACTGCAGAGAAATGTTAAAAAGATGTTCATTTCTGATTCACACTTATCTCTAGGCAGATGAAAACTTAAAACTAAAACCATTCTATTGATTCCTCTGTCTCATACGGTTTGAAATGGAAACTCTAGTTATCCACATCAGTGTTTAATCAATGTCACTGTTAACTCTTCTAGCATTATGAATAACTGAATATTGTTTAAATTCATTTCTCCATATGGATTCAGGGAATAAATTAATCTCTTCTTCATAATTTGTAAGTGTATGAAGCATGTCTTTCTTTTCTCAGATTGAAACAGAAAAAAAGTTTTATGACTACTATCAATTCCTTTATTTGCTCAACTGTGGGCATACTGTTTTATTTGAACATAAAAATTCAATCATGTGAGCC
>PVLC010007308.1:0-63954 GCA_004027655.1 Graphiurus murinus | reverse complement strand
ATTTACCTTGTTCTGTTGGCAGATTCATTTAGACTGTGTCCTGCTTGGCTGGCAGTGAGAGGACTCTTTTCTTTTTTTGTGGATCTAAACCCTTAAATCAACATTTGTTCCCACATCCTCCATTTATAGACAGACACTGCTAAGCTGATCTGGCACCTCTAAAGTAAGAGACAAGGGTGGGCAGGAGAAAGGGTCTGGACGCAGGAAGGAGGGACTCTCCTGATGGCATCTCAATAGGTCAGGGCTTTGCTTTCCAGTAAAGCCAGTCATTTCCTTGGTGAACTTGTTTGGCCACTTCTAAAAAGCTTCCAAAAAGCAGCAGCATGGGAGGAGTGGAGAACACAGCCAATTAAAACTCAGTCCTGACCAACAAAGAGAAGTAGGCCATGGCTAGCTAACAGAGGGGCATTGACAGAGAGCGGTTCTGGCTCCAGAAGCCCATATTGCTGGAATGCTCTTTTCTTCTCAAATAAGAGCACCACCCAAAGCACAGAGTGGTGCTGTCCAGGTCTGGGTTCATAAAGACTGCACTGCTTTTGTGTGGAACCCACAGCACAATACTTCTGGCTGGCTTTTCATACTTTCACAATACTTTTAGGGGCATAGACTATTCTTGTCCATCCTCATCACTGAGTTTTCTTCCTATTGCCAGGTATGTATTATCTGCAGGGAATATGGGCAGGTTCTAAATTGGCTATGGACATGTGCTTTTCATAATCCACTCATCCTTTGTGCTAATGCAAGAGTCTTTCCCCAAGTCCTCTGCTGGTGACCACATTTTAGGTCAGATGAAAGGACAAAGGAGGGGTGGAGGAGAGAGAGGCTGTGGGAGCCTAGGGTGTATGGGATTGGAACTTTTGGACTTTTTGGTCAGATGTGATGGAGGCCATTTATGAGACCACATGCCCTCCTTTCACCTCTGTGTCCTTGAAAATGGGGTCAAAGCACAAGTCTGAGAATCCCAAACACTTCTGTAATGAAGACATTCTCTTAACAGCTAAAAGTCATTAAAATTCCTCAATTCACTTTATGTTTTGGATGTAACACTGGATATGAATCCCTTTCATTCTGTGCATGATCTTTAGTGTGGCTCTTCTCTTGTACAACTGGATGCATGGCTGGCAGGTTTCCATCTAATATGTGTCCCACTGGGACCAGAGTTGCCTTTTCGGACAGGATTACAGTTTGCCATCCTTGACTCAGTTGTACTAATGTAACAAGACCTAATTATAACTTTCTCTAGCTGTCACACTGCTATTACCACTGTCATACTATGATTCTCATCCCAGATGAGGATGAGGAGGGAGGTATGACTGACTGGGAGGCAGCAGCTCCATGGTCCCAGTGTTCATTTCATAAACTGAATGACAGTGGTGCATAAAGAGAAAAGTCTGGGTTACAAAAAAAAATGTTATATAGTCATGAGCCATCTGTGGTGGGCAGAACAGAGGCTCTGCATGCAAGGGGGACTGGAACCCTGTCTACCGACTCTGAAACTCTTTCCATGATTTCCAGAGTTCAAAAGATCGACACATCTCTAAAGGTCAGTGGCAAAAATATCCACGTCATAATGAGCCAAAGTCTAATCCTAGGAGAAATAAAGGGTCAGAATAATAAGTCCTTTTGTTAACTAGGAGAGAAATTTTATTTTCCCTTGAGAGGTTTGGCCAGTTTTAAGGTTTGGCAACTCTCTCACTGCAATGAATCCAATGCCACCCAAGCTGAGCTTTTCTCCTGTTACAGAAAGCAAAATGAAGGTCACAGGCTTTCAAGACTGAGAGTCCCATCTTCTGCATGAAACTGGGTGCATTAACTATGTCCTCTGAAGTTTAATTTCACTTATAAAACACCACAGTGTATTTAATACTAACTCATAGGATTACTGTGAAGTTTAAATAGAGATATAAAGTTATTAGCAAACCTGACACATAAAGGATGCTTGGGCCAGTGGCTCTCAGCTGAGGGTGATTTTATCTCATGGACACATTGTCAATATCTGAATCATCAAAACTGTGGAGGTGCGTGGGAAGGAGTAAACACCACTGGCATCTAATGGGTAAATAGAAGGGATACTGCAAAGCATCCTACAATCCATGGAATAGCTTTCTACAGTCAGAAAGTATATACTCAAATGTCCCTAGTACTGGGGCTGAGAAACCTTGGCCAGATATATAATTATTATGCACCAGATATTTCCTATACATATGTGATCTTATAATAATGACAATACCTTTTCCTGTATAAAGAAGTTCCAAAGATATTATCTCATTTGGTTTTCCAAAGAACCTGTTTGTAAGAATAACTAATGCAGTCTTCCTTTTATAGGTAGGGAAACCAAGGCTCAGAGACTCTGAATTACTCAGCTGGTAGGCAGCATACCTGGGTCTAGGGTAAAGCCCTCCTGCTGCCAATTCTCATGCATTGCCCAGGTGCACATGGCACAGCTGGACACCACCAAAGCCTGGCTTTTTCTGTTCATGGGTATAATGGGACAGACAAATAGTGCTTGTCCCTGGAGAGCTAACATTGTAGGGATGACACGGGACAAGGCACACCACAGGTCCTCACAAGTCAGAGCTCTATCAAAACCACCAATGCTCCCTCTGGTTGACGGGCAACAAGGGGTACTCAGAACCTCATTTATAAGCAAAGAGACCACTGGGGGCCAAGCCAGGTCCCTAGTGCTGCTGTGGTACCTCATAGGAGCCTGAGCATCTGAGGTCCTTTGCTCACTGAGCACTGCCACTTGTCAGGTGCCAGACTTTGCAAGAGCTATAAGCCTCTCGGTGCCTAGTACTCAGGACTAACGCCTTCATAACCATGCTACTGCTCTCTCCTTACCTGCATGGAGGGTCACCTTTCTGACAGACAGCTTGGAAAGTTCTTCACTAAATTTTCTTTAGTAAAAAAGACTGATTACTCTCTAGTTCTGACGTGCTCTACTTATTATGACATGAAACAGTGTTCTTGTTTCTTTGCTTGAGGACATTGAACCACTGACTTTGGCCCATATGCTGCATCACTGTGAAGCATTGGTTATTAGGTCAGACCTTCTATAACCTTAATTAATTAATTAATTAATTAATTCAACTATACATTTAAATGTCTATGGTGAACCTGGTTCTCTGTTAGGCATTTAGTGGATTAAGCAAAGAATAAACTTTTACACTCAATCCTCTATCCCAAGGACATTGCAGTCTAACAGGCAATGCAAAGGTGTCAACTAGATTCATTTTTAAAGCGGTAAGAGAAATAAAAGAGGTATGTATTGTCCTTGCTTAGCAGGGTGGAAGTTGGCGGTGGCTCTGGCCAGCAGTGTGGGGGCCAGGTTCCCCTGGACAGTGATAGCAGGGTAGCAGAGGCTGAAGGCTGGGTTTTGTTGGAACACACAGTAATTGATGTGTGGAGGGGCTGATCAACAACTGGACTAGCTGATGATACTCCACCCTAGAAAAAGTAGCCCTGATACACACGTAATGAAGGAGGTTCTGAGCAGCTGAGTATACCAGTGGCGGATGTAGGAAGGGGAGCTACTGACTCTTTCAGGGAGGGTGGGGGCATTACAGAGGATATGATTGGTAACAGGGCATTAAGCATTCCAAGAGGTTCTCTGTGGAAGAAGGGGGCAGGAAGGTCCTCTGAGTAGAGCAATGTGATGGTGATGCTGCATCTGGGAAGGTTGGTGGTACAGTTGGAACACAGCATGGTGGAGCCTGAGTCAGAAGGTGAAGCTCCCAGCCACCATGGAGCCATTTAAATACCAGGCCATGGGAACCCAGAAGCTGTCCAGTAGGACTTGCTGGGCTAGTGGCTGGTTTATACAGAAGAGAGTATGATCCATCTGCATAGGAGACACATTGAATCAGTGTCTTGAAAATACTAATGTGAACATAGAAATCCAAAGATTCAGGACAAGGAAGAAATTAGTAGAAAAGAGAAAAAATAGAATAAATTTTCTACTTCCAACTCTTGCTTCAGCCTTTTGTAAGCTTGTTATCTTCTTTGGATTCGATATTTCAGCAAAGTGAAATAGAGGAACTAAATCGTATGCAATATATGGTTTGCCTTCACATCCCTAGGATTCTGTGTCCTAAACTGAGCAAGATTATGAAATATAATAGTTTTCAATTTTTAACACAGTAAAAAATATAAAACAAAAGTCACTGTGTTCAGTTTCAGAGGAGAGGGTAGGTATTAAAAAAACCTATAAGGGTCCCAGATTTAGCAAATAAAATAAAGGGTTTCACTTCATTTGAAACTCAGATAAACAACAAATATTTCCTTAGTAAAGAATGTCCTATGCAATATTTGGGACATAGTTATGTTAAAAATTATTATTTGCTTATGAAAACTTCCATTTTAGCTAGGTATTCTAAATAGTAACTAAAAATATTAAAATCACAACAAAGTAAAAATAGCAGCATTGCTGATCAAAGTCATAATAAAAGGTGGAGGGTAGTGTGGAGAAAATGGTTTTCCTATCTTACAGACTGGAAAACGAATTGATTACATATAAAATGAAAGTTAAAGTCACAGAGTTTTAAGTTTAGTCATTATAAAGTTAACCAATTGGAAAACATGACAGGAAAATAGAAGCTGAAAGGGAGGTCATGCAAGTATACCAAACACCTCTTTTATAGAAAAGATCCTAAGGTACAGTCTGTAGCAGATACACCATGAAGTCAAGACATAAAGGCATCATGCAGTATTATAGGGCATGAAGCATCCGAAGAGGCTCTCTGTGGAGGAAGGGGACAGGAGGATGCTCTGGGCAGAGCAAGGTGATGGTGATGGTGCTGTATCCTGGGACGGATGGTGGTACAGTTGGAACACATCATGGAGGAGGCTGAGCCAGAAGAAGAGGCTGAGCTAAGGTGTCTCCTGGCTGGCCTGGAGCCATTTAAATGCCAGGCCATGGGAATCCAGAAGCTGTCTACCTTCCCCACTAAAACTCAAACAAATAAATATGGTTTTCTTTGGTCAATGGGACCTGGAAAATGGGTAAAAAGAGGGATAGTTACTTTCTACTTTATCCTACCATTATTAGATTTTTAAATTTTATGTCATGAATAAAGTTAGATTTAAAAAACAGTAAAAAAACAAATATATTAATCATTGTTACTGCCGACCATCATTCAGCAAATTGTCAGTTATCTTCAAATACATTCTCATGTTCTCCTGCACAGGTTTATTTTATTTACCTTTACCAACTTCATTTGGGTGTAAAATATTAACAATGAGATTTACAAACTCAAGGATGCACAAATATTTGCTCTTGCTTGGCCATGTATGGCAAAAATATTTCCATGTTTTCTGGTACAAAAGAAGATAAAATCCTCAGATAAACAAACATGGTTCATTTAATTTAAAGCAAATATTTGAGAGGCACTTTCCTAACATGCTTTTAATTGTGAGTTACTATGCATTATCCCACACACATACTTGCAAACGCATTATGCTTTCCTAGGCAGAAAAGCACAGTCCAGGGCAAAATTTTGTTGATTTGCTCAGGATTGGATTGCTCGTAGAAATACATGAATTTTCATCTAACACTTCATTCCCTTGTAAGGGAGGCAGGAAAGTTCAGTGAAGGCTCTCAGAAAACCAGCATTCAGAAGTCATTCAATGCTGAGGCCTGATCCTGGGTATGTGTGAGTATGCACACATGTACACATATGATAAGTATGTGCACCCTCATGTGACAGAGCGTGATTATCGGACAGATGCTTTAGACAGTGAAAAGTTGCTGATTCCAAGGTTAAGTCCCATTAGGAAAATACCTAAGTGCTATAGAGACAAGCAGCTGTAGCTTGTGATTAATTGTACATCCACCAGAAACTTTAGCAACACACTCCTATATTCTACACATTTGGTCAGCCTACTTCAGAACTATTTTTATAATTTTTTTTTTTTTTTTGCAGTACTGGGGATTGAACTCAGGGGCATTCTATCTTTGAGCTATACCCCAGCCCTATTTTTTTTATTCTTTTATTTTGAAACTGAGTCTCACTAAGTTGCAGAGGGCCTCACTAGGTAGCTGAGGCTGGCCGCGAACCCGGATCCTCTGGTCTCAGTCTCCCAAATGCTGGGATTACAAGCATGCGCCACCACACCCGGCTATTTTTATAATTCTTGAACTCTTCTGCCATCACTAGCTTGTCATAGTTCTTTGAAATGAGCTGCATAATGATTTGAAGTACATCATACTTACAATGGCAGCTTGCTGGGTCTCCCAGGATGGAGATCAATAGCCAGGCCATAATCCTGGGCAATACTGTGTGGAAGCTTTGGAAGGAGACCCACAGCAACCACACTTTTGTATAGCTCTTATCACTTTGCCCTGCTATGAAATCTAATCCTTTCTTTGTATCCTGGAAAAAGGGCTACCTCTTCCAAAAAGATCTTCTGTCTCCCTTAACATCGAGAATGGATCTCTCCCTTTCAGCCTCTTCCAGAGTTGTTCTGAGGAATAAGATGACAATGAACTTTGTAACTGAGTTTAGAAACTGCACATTTATAATAAGCAGAAGGGATAAGACAAGACCTATCTAGTTTCTAAGCAAAAGCAGTAAGAATTATAGGAGTAACCACAGTAACAACAACAATAACAACAACAAACCAGCAACATTCACTCCCACCACAATTTTCACAATTTATTGAGCACTAAAATAGGTATGTTTGGAGTTTTATAATTACTATTTTACTCCTCACCACAGGATGGGACATTATCATTCCTCATTTTTACATAAGGAAAATAAGGCACATAAAGGTTGAGTAATTAGACCAGAATCACAGAGCGAAGAAGCTTCAAAGTCATAATTTAAATTCAAGTTAGTTTCAATGTAAATTTCATGGTCTAAACTTTTTCACAGAATTGCCTCTCTGGGATTTACTAAGAAGGCTAAAGGAGGCTGAGTTTAGAAACTGCAGTGGTACATGCCTGTAATCCCAGGACTTGGGAGGCTGAGACAGGAGGATCATAGCTTAGAGGCCAGCATCAGCAACAACTTAGTGAGACCCTGTTTCAAAATAAAAAATAGAAAAGGTTGGGGATAGAATGCCCCTGGGTTCCATCCTCAGTACCAATAAAAGAGAAGGCTAAAGGAGAAATTAATGCAAATAGAAATAACTTCAAAATAAGCACTGACATTTTATATGTAGCTTATGTCAGCTATTTTAAATCACATGCTATTTTAAATCAGCTTCCAGGAGGACATCTCTCCACCCAGAAGTTTAAAGACATTCACGAATGTGCACTAAATACAGACGGTTAGGTTACATGTTGGCATGTGGCTGGCCTTGGGACTTTGGGGCTAGAACAGAGGAGAGTGTAAGCTGTCTGCAAATGAGGGAGAAGGTCAGTGGGGCTGTACACAGCTATGTGGCTTCTGAGCAGCAGTGAGTCTTAAGATGCAGCACAGGCTGCCACCTTGACACACTGAGCCAATGAAGCCAATCAGATGCCCCTTGAATGTCTGCTGTCATGGGGAGCCCAGGGAGGCTCGTGATCACCTGAGAGAGGGTTCTGACTACAAGAAGGGGTTTAAAAGCATAAAACATCTTTTGCATTAGTTGACTGGTATCCTTTGCTCTGCAGAGACACTGTCTAGAGGAATCCAGTCCAGACTTGCCAGGCCCATGGCTGGCCTAGCAAGAGCAGACATCTGCCTTGGCTAGACCAGGGGACGGCTCTTTGTCTACTGGGGCGAGGCTGTCCCTACTTTCCCTTGATTGCTCAGTTTTCTTCTCTTCTCTTGCCCTTCTTCCCTTCTCTTTTTAATTCCAAAGGAATGTCACAACTAAGAATTATTTGTTTAATTGCTCTTCCTACCACTACCTCTCTCTGTTTTTACCCCTACTTCCATTTTTTCCTTAGCACAGAAATTTCTGTACTGGAAACACAGAAGATGAAGGCCTACTTCTCAAGGGCCTGATCATGTTACACAGGAAAGATACAGTTATACAACTATCATACTAGATAGATAAATAGATACTAGGCATCATTCTTGAGGTGTTTATTAATTGGTGAAGTAATTTTTAAATCTCCTAATTAACAAGCACTGTACTAGACAGATAAAATTCTATGTGAACGTAAATAAGAAGTATTCATTTCTGGCTAGCCACTGGCATCCAAGAAGGCAGTATTAGTAAGGCTAGGAAGGCAATACTGTGGAGAAGAGAACAAGTATCAAACACTCAATAGATGTTAGGTTATTATAGGAAAAATTTCATTCCTTTAGAGGTAGTCCTGATTTGGCCAATAAAATAGAAACTTCTGCTGATACTTCTGTTCTTTCATGAAAGTACCTTCTACCCATTCTCTTGCCAGGTGTTAGTCATGGACACAAGTACCATCTCATCTCTCTCTTACACACATGCATATGTATACACTCATGTGCACATATACCATCTCCTACCCTCTTTTCTCCTCTCTGTATTCCTCCCTTTTGATTTTCTCTCTTCTTCCTTCCTTTACTCCACCGTTTAGTTCACTTCCTTCCTGAAGCTTTAGCTTCTGTGAGTAACACTCAGCACACAGTGCTGGTTGACCTCTTTGTGTTCAGTAGTCATATTTTAATAGCGAAATATTTAGATGAGCAAAGTGTTTGATAGCAGGTGTGTGGGTATGTGAATTTTTGTTAACTATTTTATGATGCATTACAGAGCCTCCCTTGGATCAGCACATTGTCATCTCCTCAGACAGGCTTTCCCTCAAAGAGCATGCTGGCCTCCCACGCTGCCATGATTCCTTTTGCTGCACTTACAACTCATGTGTGTCTCCTGCTCACAAAGAAAGCTCTGTGAGGGCAGGAGGTTTTCTTCACTACCAGACACCTGGGATGCTCAGTACGGCAGCACAGGATGCACAGCAAGATTCAGCGAATATTCTTCCTGACAGAATAATTACTGGCATTAAAACTGCACAAAAGTATAATATGCAATAACAGAATTCCTGTTTATATTAAGCAGAGCAGTAGATACAAAGCTGCGTTACACCATGATCTCAACTGCATAAAACCATCTTGGCAAAGAAGCAGCATGGAGGGATTCATGCTTACTGTGATTATCTTTGGGGGATGGGACTTTGCTTTTTTAGATTTATCTATCTTTATCTCAATCTCCCCAATTTCTTACAATGAGCATATATTTTTTGAAAGATTAGAAACCTTTTTGAAAATGGTTGAAAATGTTTTTGAAATGACAAGAGACACTGCAGCTGGGCCGTGGGAGGGGATGTGAGCATGCTGGGGAGCCTGGGCAGTGGCAGGGAGAACAACCCAGATGAGTCGACTCCATTTGTCAGTGATATGTTTAAAGTGAACGTTTTGATGACATAAGTGAAAATGGAGTAGAATCAACAAGCTCATGATGGTTTCGGAGGGTGTTAGGGATGAAACATGAAAGAAAGTGAGGGTTTGGCAAAGCCCATGTTTTGGTGGTGCCAAACCCCAAATGATTAAAAACTGCTTCAAGATGTGGATGAAACCTCAAACAGAGGCTGTAAACAGGCCACTGGTATAGTCTTAATGCCTTCCAGGCCTGGGCCAGGCTGCGACAGAAGGAATGTCCCTTGGCTGAGCTGGTGAAGGCTCTGCACCCTGTGCACTTGCTGCCACCGAGAACTTGTCCTACAAAGGCACAGACTTCTCCTTCTCTAAGCAAATCTACATTCAGAGAAGCATTTTCCAACTCGTCATCCACATGCTGACTGGACGTTCATCCATTCATTGAGCTGATGTCCATGAGGTAACTGCTATGGGGTAAGCACCAGACTGGACCCTGGGACTATAGATAACATTAACAAAATAGACAAAACTGGACCCTGGGATCACAGAATTCACAAAACAGACAGAATCCCTGCCCTGTGAAAGCTTATGTTATTCTAGAGGTTGCAATCTGGCTGGAGTACCTGCCAAGCCTGTCTTCTGTGACTGCTTTTGGAAATTTTTCTAGATTTGTCTCATCATTACAGTTGGATGGATGCCTCAGTTTCCCAGTTAACACTAGTTCCTGGAAGAGGCTGGACAGCCCTGCAAAGCAAATTTGGTATGGCCTGGACTCCTCATCTTGCTCTGGAGATATCATCTGAGGGATTTAGACTCGCTGCTCCCCGAGGTCCTAGAACCACCTAGAGTTTGGCTGAGACAAATGGTAAACCAGAATAACCTCTTTGCCAGCTATTCTCCTATAGCAAAATTAGCTACCACTTACTGATCCCTTACTATTGCCAGAAATGTGCCATGCTCTTTCTTTCCTTGTCTCATTGTCTACTCATGAAAACAGGAGAGGTTTCTGCTTTCAGTACTGCTAGGCAAACTCCTACCAGGTCCTGTGGACCAAAAACCAAACAAAAAAAAATCCTCAAATAAACAATTACCTAAAGGCACTGGACAGTGACCAAAAAACTAGGCAGATTCTGGAGGGAAATAAAAGTGCAGAAGATATTTGCACTGCAAATTGTTCATTTTTACAGCTTTGAACCTGAGGACTGGCCAAACTGGTGTTCCACACAGTGCATAAACCTATGATATAAACCCACAGTCTCTCTATCTTAAAGAACCAAATAACAGAGCTTAGGGCAGCCACAGTCACAGAAAAGTGAGGAAGAAATCCTGAGAAATAGAGCCAGATTCTTTTTATAAACTCTGCCCAAGTCTTTGCCCTATTCCTGCATGTGTAGAGCAGACTGAAGATAGTTTATTCCTGAGGTCTGAAGAGCACATACCTACTACCAGTGTAAAAGCATGAGTCTAACTGCATATAATTATTAGTCTCAGGTGCATCCATGGCTAACCTCAGTCTGCAGTTATTTAATCAAACAAAAATGAAGGGATTACTGTGAAGGTATTTTGTAGATATAGTAAGCATCTTTAATGAGTCAACTTTAAAGAAAGGACATTATCATTAATAATGTGGATGAGCCTCATCCAATCAGTTTCAAGGACTTAAGAATGAAAACTGAGGTTTCATGGAGAAGAAGAAATTCTCCCTAAAGTCTGACACATCAAGTCCCACTTGCATGTCCAGCTTCTACCATGCTCAGATTTCAGATGTGGCAATTCTATAATCATGAATCAATTTCTTAAAACAATCTCTATTATATGTTTGTATATATGTATATCTACCTCTCTGTGCATATAGCATATATATCATGTAAAACATTTATATCTCATATATCTCAAATATAAAACATATTTATATATTCATGTATAATATATATATATATATATATAAGTATATATGTATATATATATATATCCTATATATATCCTATTTGGTTCTCTGCTGGAGAACCCTGACAGATATATGAAAGCAACTGCCTGCTAAAACAAAAGCACTGGTTTCTTTAGGACTCTAACAGAATCTAGAGGATCTTCAACATTATATTCACAATGTTCAGTCTATAATTCAAAACTGCTGAATGTACCAAGGACCAGGGAACTGTGACCTAGTTGTAGGAGAAAAGATAATCAACTGAGAAGGACCATAAAATCATTCAGGTTTTAGAATTAGCAGGCAAGCATATTAAAACAGTGATTATAACTTAGAGTTTTTTGAAGAAAAGAAAAATATGCTTGTGGTAAATAAAAAGGCACAAAGCCTCAATAAAGAAAGAAAAATGATCAAAATGGAAACTAAAAGGTGAAAATATATAATATTTGAGATAAAAATTCATTGGATAGTCTGAATAGCAGAATGAGATGACAGAGGACTGAGTTTGTAGATATTATATGAACTGAAGAAGAGAGAAAAAATGATATTGGAACAATGGAATAAGACTCAAGGAACTAGGAAGTAAGAACAAAAGATATCCTTTTGGACATGGGAGGAGAAAAAAATAGCGCTAAAATTATTTAAAGTTATGTTGGCTAAAATTCCTAAACGTTGGGGAAGAAATTAATGTTCAGGATCAAGAATTCAGAGAACTACATGCAAGATACGTATAAAGAAAATCACACCTAGGGTAATTATGACCAAATTGCTGAAAACCAGTAATAAAAAGAAACCTGTAAATCATTGAGCGAAAAGTGACACATTATATAAAGAGCAATAAAAATTCAAAATTTTGCTGACTTCTCATCAGAGTGCAGAGAGTGGTCCACATATATTTAAAGTGGTAGAAAATGAAGTAAGAGTATTCAATGATATTTTCTTTTAAGAATAAGGATGAAATGAAGACATTTTAAATAAACAAAACTAAGAAAATTTATTGTCAGAAGATTTGCATTAAAGGAAGTGCTCTGGGCTGAAGGAAAATGCAAATATAAGTCTTTAGGAAGACTTAGGAGGCACTAGAAATTGTAAATATCTGGAAAATGTAAAAGATTAAAAATTCTTCTTAATTCATTGAAAATAAGGCAAAATGTATGATACCACTTTATGGGGGAAATAATATACATAGTTGTAACAAGACAATTATAACATAAAGGAAGATGAAGAGTGATAAATAAGCCTTTGGGGTTGCACGGTTTCTACATTTTAGGACAGGTGTTACAGGATTAGTCCTAAGTAGAGAGAAAAATTAAGGTTGTATATAGTAATCCTTAGAGAAGTCACACATGCCCACTAAGAAAACAATGCAAAGAGATATAATAAAAAACCAAGATATAAAATGAAGTTTAATTTTAAAATATGTTTACAAAATCCCAAGGTAGGCTGTAGAGAAGACATAAATAAAGAAATTCAAACAGCGAGGACAAATACGAAATAAATAATTAGTAGTACTAATACCAACCATATTAGTAATCATAAAAAATTACTAATGGGCAAAACACTTCAATTAACAAGCAGAAACTGACAGAATGGGTGAAACGAACACAAGAACCAAAGCAACTATATATGCTGTCTAAAAGAAGGTCTGAGAGTAAGTGAAAAAGAAAATAAATAAACCATGCACAGTAAAACAAATATCTAGACCAGCTGATTTAACATAAAAGTAAGGCTCCTTTGCTGGTTATCAATTTTATTCTTCTTTGTCTCCAAATCCATCCTCCAGAGGGCCACTTTGTGGTCCTGGGGGTGGGACCCTCAAGCACTTTACCATTGTCACCTTTACTAAATTCTGTCAGTAGAGGGCGCTGCAGGGACACTGCAGGAGGGAAGTGCTTTTTCTTCTGTTTGGTGTACCCTCCATGCTTGCCTGGCATGGGGTGATTGGCTGTGTGTGTGCAGGACATCTACTGGTGCTCACTACCCACTGACTTTCAGTGGCACCCTCAGGGCAGCTTCCTAGCAGGTGTGCCTTAGCACCCCAGCTGATGTTCTGGTGTCAGCAACACTTTCCCAAGAGTTCAGCTGGTACCTGGAAGGTGGCTTTCTAGTGAGTCCCAGAGACTAGGTGCTGTCTTAGTCTTGTACCCATCAGTACCCATGTGTGCTGTTTCCTGAATGTCAGCTCCTGTCTGTGCCAAGTCCTACTCTCTGCTCCAAGGCCTGAGCCTCTCTCACAGATAGGGCCCTCTTTACAGCGTGTTTTTCCTGGTTACTATCCCACAGTCCAGGGGAGTAGCCACTCCTCGTCTACTGTTCTTGTGTTTCTAGTGTTTTCTTCACCTCTTAATAATGAATCCCCTGTTCCATAATGGACAATTCTTTATGTTAAACTGCCCTGTTCAAATTCTGTATAGTTTCTAGATCTTGATGGACACATAACTCAAAGAACTTCATCAGGGAAAAGTAAGCCCTTTTATAATGACAAAAAAAGGACACTCATCAAGAAGATATTTAGTACTGACAAAATTAAAGGGAAAAATAGATGACTCTAGTCATAGCTGAAGTCTTTAACACCCTTCTCTCAGCAACTAGGGAAAAAAAGTCACGATATAAATGTTCTGAACAACACTATCAAGCATCTTGAACTAATTGATATTTATAGAACACTGCACTCTAACTACAAAACACTTGTTCTTTTCAAGGGCACCTGTTCATCAAGATAGACCACGTTTTGAACCACAAATTTAAAAATTAAATTAAAATGATTAAAAATGCAGAGTATCATCTCTGACCTCGACAGAATTAAATTGAAGTCAACAACAATAAAATATTTCAGAATATCTCAAATATCAATTAATTAATAACAAACTTCTAAATAATACATGGATCAAAGCATAAATCATAAGAAATTAGAAAATATTTAATCTGAATGCTAATAAAATAGAATATCAAATTCATAGGATGGAACTAAAGCAGTGTTTACAGAGAGTTATTGCTTTAAATATTTATATTAAAGAAGAAGAAAGGTTAAAAAAGTAAGGACATTTGGTTTTACAGATCAAATAATGCTATGCCCATATGTGAAGGTTTCACTACTAATCTCACTAAGATGTACGGGGGGAAGGAGGAGGAGCAAGGTAGGATGCTGAGAGAAACACCAAGTGATGTGTGCCTGTATGTTTGTATCACTTTGAACCTCACTATGATGTATAATTATAATGTACCAATAAAAGTATAAAAATAAAAAGAAATCTCCAGAAGAATAGCAAAATTAGTAGACAAAGGGAATAAAATAAACTTAGAAATAAAGGAATTTGAAAATTGGCAAACCTAGAAAATTAGCAAAGCTCAAAGTTGGTTCTTTGAAAAGACTGAAAAACTTAATAAAATTCTAGTTAGACTGATCAAGGAAAAGTAAGCGAACACACATTACTGATATTTGGAATAAAACAAGGATCATTACTACAGATTCTCCAGACACTACAAGGATATCAAAAGAATATTATGGCTGTGCGAGGTGGCACATGCCTGTAATACCAGTACCTGGGAGACTGAGACATGAAGATCACAGGTTCTAAGCCAGCTTCAGCAATTCAGCAAGGTTCTCAGCAACATAGTGAGACCCTATTTTCAATTAAAAAAATAGGGCCTAAGGGTGTTGCTCAGAGGTAGAATGCCCAAGTTCAGTTCCTAGCAACACACACACACATACACACACACACACACACACACACACATGCACACACACACATAGACAAAATATTATTTCATGAATAACTTCATGCTGCCTATTCAGTAACTTAAGAATTCAACAAATTCCAAGAAAATACAATGTACAAAAACTGACACAAGAAAAAAAAAAAAGAAAATAGGAATACCCTTATATCTAATTATAAATTGGATCATTATCAAATCCTTCCACCAGGAAAACTCCAGGTCTAGAAGATTTTACTCATGAATTCTATCTCCAACCAAAGGAAGAAAGACAATCCTACCAGACATTAAATTAAAGGAATTGATTAAACCAATCTTACATAGATTATTTCAGAATATACAGAATAAAAAACTTGCCAACTTGTTTTACAAAACCAGGATAACCATAACACCAGGTCTGACAAGACTCTTTTAAAAACTAGGCTAGTGTCCCTTATGAACTTACATGCAAAAATATGTAACACATTAGCAAGTTGAAAAAATTGTTAAGGCTAATGCATCATGACCGTAATAATCAGCATTTCACAACTATAATCTAGAAGACCTGACCACATAACTTACAGGAAGGAAGATTTATTAGCCCACTCTTTCGGGGTTCAGGCCATGTGAGGTTGGGGACCATGGATCTTGGG
The DNA here is from genome assembly GCA_004027655.1 of Graphiurus murinus. Lineage (NCBI taxonomy): Eukaryota > Metazoa > Chordata > Mammalia > Rodentia > Gliridae > Graphiurus > Graphiurus murinus. The sequence continues at coordinate 48,394 of PVLC010007308.1, read as the reverse complement.
GCATGGTGGTGGGAGAGCACAAGGCTTCATGTTCACATCATGGTGGCTGGAAGCAAGAGAGAGAGAAGAGAGAAGAGAGAAGAGAGAAGAGAGAGGAGAAGAGAGGAACCATATATAATCCCCAAGGCCACAGTCCCAGGGACTCATTTCTCCAGCCACACCCTACTGGGATACTACCCAGATAAATCCATTACAATGAGTTTATCCACTACTGAAATTACAACTCTTCTGACTTAACTATATCAACCCTGAATATTAATAAATAAGCTTTAGGGGACATTCTATATTTAACTATAAAAGTGACCAAGTATGTTTTATTCCAAGCATGGTGGTTGTTTTAACATTCAAAAATCAATTAATGCTATATTAACATAAATAGAAGAAAGATTATATGGTTATTTTAATAGATGCAGAAAGAGAAATTTCAAAATTCAACATCCATTCATGACAAAACAGATTTCTAGAAATCTAGGAATAGATGAGAATTTCTATAACTTGATAAAGGACTCCTCCAGAAGCTCTACAACAAACATTATACCTAATGGTAAAATATTGAACAATTTACTTCTAAGATTGGAAATAAGAAAAAGAAGCAAAAAGAAGGAAAAATACCAGAATGAAGTAAAACTGTTTCTATTTGCAGTTAATATAGTCATTTACACAGAAAATCCAAAGGCAACTACAATTCATATTTTAGACTTAATAAGTGAGTTTAGTAAAATAGTAGGGTACACTGTTAATACACAAAAATCATTTGTAGTTCTATATTCTAGCAGTAAGTATGTAAAAGACTTCATTTACAAAAGTGTTATAAAATAAAATACTTTGGAATAAATTTAACAAAAATGTGGAAAACTTCTATACTGAAAACTATGAAACATTGCTGAGAGAAATTAATATAGAACTAAATAAATGGACCTTGTTCCATATACCATGTTCAATTTCTTATAAAAGCAATTTATTTTAAACTGATCTGCAGATGTACCACAATCTTAAAAAAAAATCCCAGGAGGACCTTTTTAATTGACAAACTATTCTAAAATGTATGTGGAAACACAAGGATATCTAAAGAAACCTTGAATTAATGAAGTTGGAGGATAACTTCAATAATTGGAGGAATAATTATTCAATTGCTCAATAGTTGGAGGGATAATTGTTCAATTTCAAAACTTACTAGAAAGCTATCAGTATTTAAGATGGTGTGTTCTTGACATACAGGTCAGGAATAACAATGGAACAGAATAAATAATATTAAAATCCATTTATAGAATAATTTTATTTTTCAAGAAAGATATCAAGCCAATCCAATAGGAAATAGTTTTGCTATAGTGGTAAAATATTAACATAAAATTTGCTATAGTGGTAAATTTTAATTTAAAATTTACTATTAATAATTTTTTAAGTGATAGTTCAATGGTATGATGTATCCTCATACGGTTGGGCAACCATTACCACCATCCACCTTCATAACTATCTTCATCTTGTAAAACTAAAACTCTATACCCATTAAACCATACCTTCCCATTTCCCCTTATCCCCTAGCCCCTGGCAAACCACTGTTCTATTTTCTTCCCTATGAGATTTTGACTACTGCAAGTATCTCATATAGGTGGACTCTTACAGTATTTATCTTTTTTTGTGATTGGCTTATTCCTCTTAGCACAATGTCATCAAGTTCCATCCAAGTTGTAATGTATGTCAGAATCTCCTTCCTTTATAAGGCAGAGCACTATTTCATTGGGTATATGCACCACGTTTTGCTTATTCATTCACCTACTGTTGGACCCTTGGACTGATTCCCCATTTTAACTAACATGAATAATACTGTTATGGACATAATTGCAAATACCTCGGTGAAACCCTGCTTTTCAATATTTCAAGTATATTCTCAGAAGTGGAATTGTGGGTCACATGGTAATTCTATTTTTAATTTTTTGAGAAATTTCCATACTGTGTTTTCCACAGTGGCTGTACTATTTTACATTCCCACTAATAGTGTGCAAGAGTTCCAATTTTCCACATCTTTCCCAACTCTTGTTATTTTGTTATCAACCAAAAAGTAAATTATATTTAAGAAGTATGCTAAAATGAATATTTGCATCAAACACAAGAAAGTAAGAAAGAAAGCATGACAATCAGCCCCTACCTGTCATAATATGCAAAATTAATTCAAATAAATAATTTTACTTCTGAGTAGCCACATTCATCTAACTAGTGAAGCTGAGTGTCAGAGCAAAATTACACTAGCAGAAGATAAAGTCAGATTTTGAAGCCATCTCTGTCCATCCTCTACACCTGTGCTGTTTATAGATCTTAGAGTTTCATCTTTGAGTTCTGTGCAGTCATCACTTTCATTGACCCACCAGGGCCCAGAAGCACCTGGCCAGTAGACACCCTGGTTGAATGGTCTCTAGAACGCACTGCTGCCTAGCTGACCAAATCCTCTCCATGATACACAACACACACCCCAGAACCCATATGCTTCTTTGGTCTCTTTCTCTGTAAGGAGCATGGTTTTCAAGTCTCATGCTTAGATATCATAACCTAATGATGAAAGCGAAAATAAAAGATCATTAAATGCTTGTACATTGGAACAAATGCCTTTTTCTTCACCTAAGGAGCTAATGACATATGAATTAAACTAAAGAATACTTTGGTTCAAAAATCAACATAAATTTTCCTCTGATTTTATTGAGAGACAGTTTGAAAATATTCACTTTGTTCATCTTTAAAGTTAAGAGGTAGGGATGTGTGTCATCAAATTGTATGCAAGATGTTTTATAGCTGGTGGTTGGGAGAGGACCTGCAGGAATTGGCCTAGAAAACAAAACAGAGAAAATGTGAAGTGAGGAGGAGAGAAAGCAAATGGAGAGGAGATACAGCCAGGAATAGTCTCCTTGTTACACATATGCAGGATCCTCCATGGTTTTACAGTCTCTAGAAGGCCTGTACTCTGTCCTGGAGATTATTGCTTTCCCTTTAGTCTGGGATCTTTGATGCTCCCAAGGTGATTCCATTTTCTAAGAACATGATGTTTTCCTTTTAAAATCTAGCCTCGGGTAGAGAAAAGCTTTTGTGTAGTTGCATAGTGGATATCTTGACATTGCTCAAAATAGCATTGCCAACTACTAAGAAAAAACTCAGAGGAAAAACCCAGAGAGGGCCCAGAGCCACTGTGATACTCATGAAAGTCAGATTTCTGGCCCTATGTGAGCTAAGCTTTGCCCCCAAGAACTGGTGCACAGCCAGGCCTCCCTGCCTGCTGCCCTGCATCTTCATTAAAGGTCTGGCTTCTTGCATCTCTCCTGCTTTATTTCCTGCCTCATAGGTCTGTCTGCAAGAATCCTTGTCTCCTTGCCAACTGAGGTCCCCCAAACCTCGTCTTTGATTCTCTTATACTGAACTTATATTCAGTTGTTTTTTTCCTCTCTATTTTTTCTGAAATGAAGAAAATGATACTTCCACGGTCTTCAGCTACCTGTATTGATAGCCATAAGGACTTTATAAGCACTAGTTGGAGGCATTCTGGGATTTGTTTGGAGCCCTTTATCTATTCATGGAATTTTCCTATCAAGGAGACTTTTGAGAGCTGACAGGACAGGTACTGCCCTGTATTGCATGCATAGTCACCCTGGTTATAGACCCACAGTAGACAGGTACTCCCACCTCAGAGGATCACATTGCAGTTTGTAATAAAAATTATCAAACAGTAACAAGTGTGTGCTCTTCCAAGGAAGAGGATAAACAGATAAATGGAAGGAGAAAGGCATCTACATACAACTCTTCAGGAGAGGGAGAAGGAAAAAGAAAATACAGGGACAGATGAGGATGCAAAGAAAATCAAAGAAGACAGTATATAATAGCCTCATAGGTACTAGAGAGGATGTTCACAGCTTCAGTCTTCTTATGGATTTATACAGAAGATACTTGTCCTTTGAAATGTTAATTGCTCTATTTCCTTAACTTGAAGAAGTTCACTTTTTCACATTTTAATGATTCTAAAATACGAATGTGTATTATAAGGGATGTCAGGGAAAACCCTCTTGCTCCATGGAAGAGGAATAATTTGTTAGAGTTGTTCTTGCCTGTGCAAGTTCATACTTGGCAATGTGTAGAAGGCAGTTCTATTCAGACCAAAGGCTGGATGAAATATTTGCACTGGTAGCACCATATATGGTTGGATTTTACACTGAATTTAGCTATAGAATAATTACTCGAAATGTCTTTGGAAAGGTTGTACTACGATGTCACAAAAAGTTAATACCTGCAGAAGAAGACCTGCGTGTTCCAGGCAGTGTGAATAAATGCATTGGAAGCCACCAAATGTCCCCCAGTGGTACCCAGAACCTTCTAGTCTAACAGAGATAGATGTTGATAGGACAGGCTTCCAGAACTGCAAGGTAGGCACCCATGGCTGACTCTTTAAGAGAAATTGTTTGATCTCTAGAGATAATTAGTTCAATGAAAGAAAAAGCAAAAAAGCATTATGAGTTTAACCCATGCAGCTAATGTAAACCAAACTGATCTCATTCCCTATGCCTCTAAATCACACTGTCAGTTATGAAGGTGTTAATGAGGACAGACAGGAAAACTAGGTTTATCCAGTGACACAGTGCATGACTTCTGAAGGTAGAAAGGAATTCAGTAGAGTCCTGACTGTTAAAAAAGATGAGACTGAAATTTTGATGGTGATACTTAAGTGGCTTGTGTATGGGTGAACAAATTAATGCTGGTGAGTAGGTTTTTAAGTTAATTTGCACATTCTTTTCCTCTCCTTTCCCCTGTCAATAATTTTCCTGCCAACACTGTTAGTGAGTTAACCATACATTTCATAACTTATTCTGTCTTTATGTTAAGGAAGTGAGATACTTGGCAGGTCCACAACTGCCTTAACTTTAACCCTAGAGGATTCACCATAAAATGGTCAGTCCAATTTGCCTCCCATGATGGGGAAGAGTAATAACTGAAACTTTCTAATTTCTAGAACTGAAGAAAGAACACAAGAGAACCAGGTTTCTGATTCAAACTAGTTAAATAACCAAGAACCAGATTTACCTTGGAGAAAGATTTGTACCTCTGATATTGGTATACATCTCTCTGTATATGACAGCAATACCAGTACAAAATAATGTATAGTAGGAAATTGTACAACATTAATGTCACATTAATATAGAAAATTTTAAATTAACCAAGTGTAAATCATCAAGAGGTTATAAGAGTATTTAATGTTGAAAGCAAAAATGCCAATTGAAGAAAGACATTTTTTTCTTTAATCTTGAATCAGTGAACTTTAGCTTCAAAGTGAAATGAAGCACTGATTAATTATACTTCTTAGATGACTTCTTTTCAATTTTAGGAGTCTCACCTGGGCAAGTTAGAATTCACCAGACCAGTCAAAAGATTGAGGAAAAAGAACAAAACACAATACCTAAACGGGTAATCATTTGTGTGGTACATACCCTATTACCTTTCTATTATTTTATAGAATATTTGTAGAAATATTTTTGTTGAGACAGCAAGATAAATCATTCTATCCCACTTGCCATAAAAGGAAAACTGATTTCAAATGAGATTAACATATTATTTCCCCTTATATAAATAACTGTACTGAAACATTTGATGCTCTGTTCTGTGTTAATGTTAGCAATCCAACCAGGTTAAACAATATGGTAAAGATGTAAATAATTTTCTGCAGGTGTGCTTAGAAACACACCTGAAGTACTCCTCACAACTTTCAGATGGCATTTGGGGGTTTTAAGATGTTTGCAATATGTTTTTCAAATGTAATTGAAATTCTGATTTTGTTTTTTGTGATGTTAAAAAATCTTGAGTATAGCAATGTTTTCAACAATGTGCCAACAATCCAAAAGTGATTACATTGTACTTGGATGGGGGGAAATAGAAATGCACTTGGCTTAGAACCAAAAGTAAAAATAGTAAGGCATTTGCAATGCATGCTGATGGGAGAGCAGGAAGGCATGAAGAAGTATGTGAGGAGGTTGGTAGAAGGTATATATTGACTTTACTTTCTGAACCGAAAATCAAAGCACAAGGTCTGTGACTCCACATATAACAATGGGAACAACAGGAGAGATAATCATGGCCGCCCCAGAAAATTCAAACACTATTTCTCCCGGAGTACATAAAGAGGCACTGAAACATCGACAACAGTGTTAATACAGGGAAAGAAACTGCACAAGAGAAACCAATTACTGTAAAGCGAATTCTATTTTTCAAACTTGTTTCTTTTCCCCCAAATTATTGCTAGTAGTACAGGCAATATGTGTGAATATGAAAAAAATGTGTTAACTGTGCCTTTTGAGTACATTTATTATTCCAAATCTGCATTTATGCATCAAGAAATATTTTATACTAAAAACCAGAAACAACCCAGTCTCCAGAATGAGCTCTTTTCTTTATGGAAACAAAACACAAGTTTCTTATCACATACCTCTAGGTACTATGTCTCTCAATAGATACAACCTCAAGTCAATCTTCTCATACAAAGAAATAAAACAATATTCATTCAACAATAACAATGCATGCTCTGAAGAAGGTGCCAGAATAGGTAACAGTTCTGGAAGTGTGTTCCATTTTTCCATGAGAATGTAGTTTACGTGAGAGTCAGAAATGCATTCAGCAAGTTTTAAAAGATCTCATTTTAGCATCTACCCTTTGATTTTTTTCAATCTGGGGCAAACTCTACATCTTGTCAACAACATTTCAACAGCACATCAAACCAAAGCAGTTACGATAGCAAAGTTTCATTATTGAACATAAGGTATGCATCCAGTGTGAATAAATGATCACTTTTGAATAAAATGAAAAAAAAGCAGTGATTATTTTTTCAGTTACATTTGACACTTTGTAACAGGGTTCCTTTGAATATAAAAATTTTCTAAAAGATTTAAATTTCATATATGCTTAGTGAACATTTGGCTTTGCACAATTCTTTATATATGCAACTGTGGCCTGGGTGGTGGTATATTTCTAAAGATGTGGTTAGAACCTAAATTTGACCTGAGACACACCTCCACAGCAGGCTCCTAAAGTAACAAACTGCAGCTTGGCTTAGTACTTCCACTGGCTGAAAACATAATTTAAGAGCATACTTTTTAAACCAACACCTTAGTCTCAGCTGATTACAGCAGCCAAGCTTCAGTCAAAATCAGGCAGAAACTGATTCAAATACAGCAAACACAGAGTTGTGGCAAATGAAACACTCAGCTTCATTTCTCTTTTCTACTCATTAATATTCCCTGACCACATTGCTGAGCAGAGTTCTTAGAACTTGTTCTGATTCTAGAATCATGAACCAAAGCCAACAAGGATCTGTAAACTCAATTTGTTGTCATTTTCTTATAAGTGATAGGAGAATGTAAACCTAAAGTAGTATAGTAGGTAAGGTGAGAACAGAACTCTGAAGGCCTTGAGGGTAGGTTTGAGAATCATAAATATGAAATGACCTCAAAATAAAGAAAACTAACCAAAGCAAGTTCTCCCCCTAACTTGGCTCATAACCAAAGGTGACAAATACAAAGGAAAGAATCGTATTACTCACCAGTATAACCAGGGGTCTATGTAGACAGACCTGGGACAAATCCAAGCTCAATCAAGGAGTGCTCTGTGAAGAGAAAGACTGTAATCACTTCTGAGGAAGTAAAAATATTAATGAGCAAAAATACAGTCTGCATTGATATAAATTCATACATGAACAAAGGACAATTTGAATTGTTTCTGTCATTAGATCTCCCCATTATTATCTATGAAGAGAAGGAGGGAGTGGGGAGGGACCTGAAGGAAAACACACAATGAATGCCGTGTGCATGTAAGATTCTATCACTTTGTACCTCATTATGATGTATGATTACAATGCATACACAAAAAAGAATATAGTTTGCCCCATTCCGATAGGACTATATTGGAAGGCAGGCTTTCCAGTGTGATGATGAGGAGGAGGACAGTGTATGTAGAGCTGCCTTTCTTCTACTTTAGCCAAAACGCCATACATCTATTTTATATCTATACTTTTTGATGAGTTTAGGCCTATTCTCAGCAAAATGTAGCCAACATAGTTTTGATTAAAACCCTACAATGAACCCTTAAATGCATTTTCCTGTGGTCTTTCTAAAATGCTGATCTCAGCTCTCATCAAATAACTTCCTTTCTTAGGGTCAAGGAGAATCCTGTAAATAGTTTGAAGACTCCTCAGGACCTGACAGAAATCTCCTTGCCTTCACAGCCAGGAGAAGGAAAGGCACCAAACGCCTTTGAGTATGAGGCACTCTCAGCCTAGGAAATCATGCCTCCCACGACCTCATGAAACCTCCTGCCACCCTGCCCCTTCACTCAGTTATCCCCTTCCCTGCAAAACTCTGGACCACTTACCAGTCTCCTGCACACCTTATTCCACCTAAGCATTTAGCAGCTTAAATGCTGACAGTTTACTAAATGGTCTTGCCTTTAGTATTTGCTATTGTTATATATCTTGTGTTGTCAGTATCTAGTAGAGTTCCTGACACACAAGAGGTTCTCAATAAGTGTCTGATGTGTAACTCCATGGACTGAGTGAATTAGCATGAGAGAACAAGTGAATAATTTAGTCACTATTTATCAAGCACATACAAGCCAGGCACCACGTGAAACTCATTACAAATATTTGCTCTCTTCTTTTTGCCCAGATTCTGTCTTCCTAGGGAACAAATGACTTGTCTTGATTCTCTAAACTCATTTTGTTCTCATAACTATTCATTCTTCAGTCCTCCAGCTTGGGCTCCTGGTGCTTAATTACTAAAATATTGAGTGTGCCTAAGGCCTGAGTTGACTTTCTTGAACTTTACTCTCAACTCAGGTGACTACTGAAGCTGGCCAGAGCTCTTCTTAGTTTTGAGTAAGAGTTCATCTCTTTCTTTGTGATAAGGACTTTGACTCTATGAGAGTCCAATAAGTTATTGTTTAGTTAAGCCATTTAGTTGGTCTAAGAGATTGGCAAACTATATCTCATTAGTTAAATCTGGCCCACCATGTTTTGATAATGCACAATCATACCTATTTGTTTACATATTATTTGGTAGCTTTTATTCTACAAAAGTATAGACTGGCAACTGGAACCGAGATGGAACTCGGAACTTACAGAGCCTAAAATACTTATAATCTGGTCCTTCACATGTAAGTTTTTTAATCCCTAATCTAGATCATCTGGTCACCTAGAGATGCCCCTACCCCTCGCCATAAGATCTTGCTTACCTGCGGTTCTTTAGTCATTTTACTGAAGAGGAGTTTTAACACTTGAAGAAACTCTCTTACATATTGAACTATTAAACATAGAAAGAATTACCTTATACTAAAATTAAATTTATATGGTACAGAGGCATAGAATAAGACAAGATCCAGAAATGTTAACTCTCTTTGTTCATTGCTATATTTGAATTATAGCCATTTTTTCACTTTTCTAAATATTTTACATTTTTCTTTAGTGAAAGAACACTGCTTCTATAAATGGAAAAATGAAATGTAAATGCTGTTATCCATTTGTCCTAGATCTGTCTATTCATCTGAGCTCATTATGGAGGTTACAGAACCTTTTCATTGAGTTTCTCTGTAAAGGGAGGGTATTAACGCAACACAAGGGTGAACGAAGACTGCATTAGCCCAAACAAGATCAGGGGAAACAGATGGTTTCTGAATTGTATTGATGGCTTTTGTGAGCCTAGGTTAAGAAGATAATGAAGTTAAATAGGATGCTGAGAGTTACCTATGAACATAGAGTCATTTGATACAGTTTCCTGTTTGGACCCACTGCCTTCAATCTGTTTCAACAGGAGTTCTTGAGATCACCAAACCTCAGGCTTGGAGGAGAATTTAGAGGTCTTTGTCTTCCCCTGCACAGCTTTTCAGATTGAACTACAATCTCCCCTTCTCTTCAAACTCATTCTGTTCTTCTCCTCAGGCCACACATGTCTTATGTTAAAAGTGATCTAGGAGCTTCTGGTCTTTGGACATAATTCTTTCCCATGTGACCCTACGTATCAATCCACTCCCCTTTCTTCATGGGAACTCTAGAAGAATTTAGATGCCTGAGTTTTCTTCTCTTTCAGCTGAATATCCCTAGTTCCTCCAGCTTTGTCTGGTGTAGTATTATTTCTACTTCCCTCATCATCCTTTGTGCCTTATTTTAATGAAATCCAGTTAATTCGTGTTACAAGTATGATTTGTCCCAAGGCAGAGCAGCACTATCATTTCTCATCTCTCCATTTTTTTCTTTTGGTACTGAGGATTCAACCCAGGGGCATTATACCTCTGAGCTTCACCCCGACCCTATTTCATTTTTAATTTTGAAACATGGTCTCACTAAGTTGATAAGGTCTCACTAAATTGTTAAGGCTGTCCTTGAACTTTCCATCTTCCTGTCTCACCCTCCTCAGTACTGGGATTACAGGCGTGTGCCACCATGCTATCCTCTTCTGTCATGTACTTTACACAGTACATTTTAGAGATTACTTGTAAAGGCACCAAGTGCTGTGAACACGTATATTTGTATTACTTTGAATATCACTATGTTGTATCATTATAATGCATCAGTAAAAGTATATAAAAAGATTACTTGTGATATCTAATACAATGTAAATTGTTGTTTTGGTTGGCACACATGCAACCAGCATTCGATGTCACTTTTGGCTTGATTGCCATGCTCTTTGTCACAGCTCCTCTGTACTTTCCTCTCAGTCTGACCACAAGTCACAGCTCTAACCTATGATTACATATCATCTCATTCTTCTCCTTGCTGTATATGTTTAAATCTTATTCTGTTCAAAAGCAAATGAGCTGGGCATGGTGGCTTATGCCTGTAATCCCAGTACTCTGGAGGTTGAGACAGGAGAATCGCAGGTTCAATGATAGCCTCAGCAACTTAGCAAGACTCTCAGCAACCTAGCAAGACCCTCTTTTAAAATAAAAAATCAAATAGGTCTGGAGATGTCATTCAGATGTAGAATGCTCCTGGGTTCAATTCCCAGTATGAAGAAAAAGAAGAAGGAGGGGAGGAGGAGAAGAAAGAAAAAAAAGGATTATTTATTACTTTGTTAGTGCTTCACACTAGGCAATAGCTCTTTCTTGTTCCTTCCATTTGAACGTCTGTTGGCATTATTTGTTTAACATTAATTTTCTATATAGAAAGCTAATCACACTTCCAGGAATATGAAAAAGAAAAAAGAAAAAGGGTCATCCCTGGTCCCATTGACCCTAATGCAATTTGTGTTAATGTTTTAAGACAATTCTTTTGGCCTTTATTCCTATGTAAGAGTACATTAGTATGGAGTGAGCACAGTAGTAAGTTTCAGGTTTTTACATAGTTTTTTTAATTATAATATTAGATCACCTTCTTATATTCTATCTTGCAAAGACCATAAATTCATCATCATCATCATCATCATCATCATCATCATCATTATATTATTATTATTATTATTATTATTATTATTATTATTATTATTTTACGGTACTGGGGATTGAACTCAGGGACATTCTACCTCTGAGCTATAGCCCCAGCCCTATTTTTTATTCTTTATTTTGAAACAGGGTCTCACTAAGTTGTGGAGGGCCTCACTAGGTAGCTGAGACTGGCAGCAAACCTGGATCCTTCTGTCTCAGCCTCCCAACATATGATTATTTTTTGATGTTGAATATTTAGGTTGTTTCTATAATTCTTTTAACAATGCCACAACAGTAAGATTGTGTTTTTCCTCTGATAAGTTTTTCTCATATTAGGACTATTTTTTAGATGTGCTTCTCAGAAAACTATTCTATCCTGATAAATATTTTCTGGAAGAAAAATTGTGAAATAATAGAGTATAAGTAAATTTTAGAGATTACTGAATCCAATCTTCCATTTTAAGTAAAATCACTTGACTGAGAACAAATAACAACTTAACAGGAGGATTCACCCACAAGATTTCAAACTATAGAATGTTTTTATTGCTTCTTTGCACTATTCCTCTCTAGAGGACTACACATCTGCATCTATTTAAAAATGCACATAAAGGTCAGGTGAGTAAAGTGTATGGATTACAAATAGACAGTGATTAAAAATTATAAAATAAATCAAGCACCTCTAACAAAACAATATCCACCCATATATATATATATATATATATATATATATATATATATATATATAATTCTTCTAACAATGCCACAACAGTAAGATTGTGTTTCTCCTCTGATAAGTTTTTCTCATATTAGGACTATTTTTTTAGATGAGCTTCTCAGAAAACTATATATATATATATATATATATATATATATATATATATATATATACATCTCAAAGATCTAGATTGCTATAGGAAAGAATCAAGGGAGGGTATGAATTTTCTGAATATAAAGATTTCCATATAGAGAATTGCCTTTCATTACATATAGCTCATTAAATTGTTCACCTTTTCCCACTTGCCTACATGAGACAGGCTCTTCCACTGAATACATATTTTTAATACACATAACTTCTTGGATTACGTACAAGATTTTCCTGAACAGTCTTAAAAAGACTTCTTCGTGAACAAATGCCACTTTCAAAATCGTAGAGGCTAACAATGTTTATCCAGCACTCACCTGCAGGAAGACAAAAGCCATGTGCTAATCCGGCAGGGAGCACCCTCCAGTGCCTCCTCTGATAGGTTAACCTGGGAAACACTTCACTCCCATTTTTCCTCTGTTTTTATTCTCTATTCCCCACCTAGGTTGGGGGTATGCTGAATGATAATTGTCCACTGAGTAGTTTGTCCATTCTCACTGAGTGCCAGGTACCATGTTGGGCACCACAATCAGAGCAATGGATCCTGTGACATGTGGCCTCTACTCCCATGCTTCTTCCAAGCCCCATGGTAATTAATGTCACCTATCACTACAGTCTTCAGGTCTCTGGGTCTGGCTTCACCCTTCTCACTGTCAACAGCGGTCTCAGGAAATGGATAAGTTAACAAGGAGAAAGTAGCAGGCTTATTTCAGTCCAGTTTGGAATTATCTCTCTTAAAGCCGCCTCTTCCTCCGTAATATAGTTCCTCTTGGAACTACTTGGAACACGAATACTCCCTTTCTGGACCAAATGCTGAGTTTTCAGAAATTTGGAAGTTGGATCAAGGGAATTAATTTTTGTAGGTGGCTGCGTTGTAATAGGAAATATCCATGAGTTTCCATGTGGACCAGAGACCAAAGAAAGCCAGTCCTCAAGGGGAGAAAAATACAATGATCATGCAGAGAGGGGGCAGAGAGGAGAGAAAGAAGGAGAGCTTGAATAGCCATCTCAGCCTCCTCTGCATTCCTGACCCCTTTTCTTTTAAGTCTCACTCTTTTGCTTAATCAACTTCAGCATAGTTCCTGTAACTTAATGTCAAAGGGTCTTACTAATATGTCAGGAATAAAAAGGTAAAGGAAGGGAGGGTGCCGCCTCAGTCAATCCAGTCCAAATGGCATCTCAGTGAGGGTGACTAGGATGCTGTGTGAAAGAGTACTGAGTTGATGAGGGGAGAATTGTGGTCCAGGCTTGATGAAAGTTAAAAGGAAACATGAAAATGAAACATAATCAAAACTCAGGGCTGTAAGGATTTAACAGTTGGCAAAAAGAGACTTCCTAATCAGAGAGAAAGAGAAAACGCCCAAAAGATATATATTACAGGGAAAAAAGAGGTAAATTTTAGGTATATGGTAGAGGATGAACACTGGTTTCACATTTGAAATAAAAAGGAAGAGCAAAATATGGACATAAAAATCATTTCTATCTCCTTAAAATGGTCACCTAAAAAGATAGAACTCTTATTTCCATAGAACTGTATTAACCAATTTCAGAATACTCGTAGCAAAGATCATATGATATAGAGCTAAAGGGGACACGGCTCAAATCCTGTCTGTGGGATGCTGGGAGAGTCAACAAGCCTCAGCAGGTCTTAAGTTGTTTCATCTGGGAAATGGGGGTGGTATATATACAACTTAGAGGATTGAGCTGGGAATTAATGAGGTACTGGAAGTAGCATGGGGACTGGTATATCAACTATATGGCCATTGATTTATGTTGTTCCTCTTTCTTTTTGAGTTTTGATGATACACTTATGGTTTTGGTCAAGATGAAAGGCATTTGGAGGGAGAACTAGTAAATATAGCCAAAGCAAAAAAGTGTTTGCAACAAGTGAGATTGTCTAATATTTATTCAACATGTACTGTGCCAAACTATATTCTCAAGCATGACTCAGGTCTCGACACAGGAGTTGGTGCCCAAGCCCCAACCAGAAGCTTCCTATATCCTGAAATGGCTAAAACGTGAACAAACACACTTTCCTCTACTGCACACTTTTGTGATTATAAGACCATTTTTCTGAAGGCATAGGTGGACTGTACAGTGTGTGTGTGTGTGTTGTGCTGGGGATTGAATTCAGGGACATTCTACCACCAAACTACACCCTCAGCCCTCTTTTATTTTATTTTTTATTTGTAAACAAGGTCTCATTAAGTTGCTGAACTCCTCACTATGCTGTTAAAGCTAGCCTCAAACCTCTGATCCTCCAGTCTCAGCCTCCCATATACTGGGATTACAGGTGTGCACCACCATGCCAGGACTGGACTGTACATTTTATAATAAAAACAACTTTGCATTTGCCTATCTATTTATTCCTGCCTATCTAAACTCTCAATTCTGCAAATACTGACTTGTAACAATAGGTACTATAGGATGAAGGAAAAATAAAAGGAGGATGAAATGATGGAAATAAAGAAGGAAGAAAGATAAAAGGCAGATAGGCAGGCAAAGCTCTATAAAATAGTGATGTAGGATGCAGACTGAATAATCCTTAAATTCTTTCCAACATCAACCCAAGAGTCTTTTTCTAGAAGATAAGTAGTGGCAGAAGACTTCTTAGACTTGTACCTCAATGCTCCCATGGGTCAATGGCACAGATAGAAAGCCCAGTGCTTTTTCTAATCTACCAGCTAAGAGACAAAACATTTTCCCAAGGTAGCTAAGTCCTCTTAGAAGCCCTAGTTCTGAATTGAAACAGAAAGAATGAGGAATCAGCTGCAGAGGTCCAGCTCTACCAAACCAAGCACAGAGATACCACTACCAGGTGGGAATATGGTCCCTGTAGGGAGAAGCCTATGGCAGCAAAGCACTCAGGGCAAAGACTCCATCTGTTTACCCACACATCTATCCATGAATGTCCCTGAATGCACTTTACTTGTTGGGCTAAGCTAATTTTGTGATGAATAAAGAAAAGAAATCAAGCCGGGCGTGGTGGCGCACGCTTGTAATCCCAGCATTCGGGAGGCTGAGACAGGAGGATCCGGGTTCGCAGCCAGCCTCAGCTACCTAGTAAGGCACTCTGCAACTTAGTGAGACTCGGTTTCAAAATAAAGAATAAAAACTAGGGCTGGGGGTATAGCTTGGAGGTAGAATGCCTCTGAGTTCAATCCCCAGTACCGCAAAAAAAAAAATAAATAAATAAATAAAAATAAAGAAAAGAAATCAGTGGTCTATGTTTTAGAATACTACTTTGTTACTGATTCCTTAAATAGTATGATTCATTTACTCCCATACATTCAGCTACTTGTTCGACCAGTGATTACTGAGTAGGAAGGGCAAATTATATGAGAACGCAGGGAAGGAACCACAGAATTTAAACCACCAATCCAGTCTTCAGAGAATGTAAACATTAAGATGAGAGAATGAATGAATGTAAGTTGGTGAGCTGAAGAGTAAGAAAGGAAGTTTCAAATAGAGGGCACAGCATATGCAAGAATATGTTGGTGAAGCTATAAGGAATTCAATATGGCTGTGTCATGGACAAAGAAAGGAAAGGCAAGAGGTGAGCCTGCTATCTCAAAGGAGCTAGGTCTTAGTGTTTGGAAAAGAGTGCTAATTGGCATTTATCTTTTCTGTAGAGCAGAGGAAACCATTGAAGGAAGCTCAGAGACCAGCAGGCAGCTCCTGAAGCAGTTCAAGAGACAGATGATGGTGGCCTGATCTATAGTAATGGCTGTGGGCAACTGAGAGAAGTGGACAGAGCAAGAGATATTAAGAGATAGAATCTGGGCATGGTGGCGCACACTTGTAATCCCAGCATTTGGGAGGCTGAGACTGGAGGATCCGGGTTCTCGGCCAGCCTCAGCTACCTAGTGAGACACTCTGCAACTTAGTGAGACCCTGTTTCAAAATAAAGAATAAAAAATAGGGCTGGGGGTGTAGCTTGAAGGTAGAATGCACCTGAGTTCAATCCCCAGTACCGCAAAAAAAAAAAAAAAAAAAAAAAAAAAAAAAAAAAAAAAAAAAAAAAAAAAAAAAAAAAAAAAAAAAAAAAGAGATATTAGGAGGTAGGAATTTGAAGTCTGTCTGCTTTACAGATGTAGAGCATGAGGTCCCACACATATTTTCTTTCTGATTTCAATCCTTCCTTAAAGGACTGGGTATAGATTAAGTGCTTAACAAAAGAGCCAATCCTTCCATTTGTGCTGACATACCGTCATCACTTTTTAATGTTGGTCAGGGTTTGGTCTTTACTATGGCGTGATACTAGACACCACATGTAGCCTGGGGGGCTTTTTAAAATTTTTCAGCTTGTCAGTACCCAAGGTCAGGGACTCCATCTGCCTCCCTTCCATGAAGCTATAAAACTACAGCACAGCTAATGTAACACAATAGAGCAAAGAGTGACCCCAATTTTCCCATTGGTTGAAAGGTCTTACAGTCAGCTCTTCTCACAGCTCTCAGGGGTCAAGCTATAACAGAATGAGAGACCTCTGCACTTTGGTACCACCTCTGCCACATGCATGCCACCGTTAAATGTGCAATTTCAAGAGGAACAAAATTGAGTTCAGAAAGTGTTGCTGAGGTTGCAGGTATGTGATCATGCTACTTGGGAACCTGAGGGTGGGCTAATGGATCATGGTAGGTATGTAGAGTCTTACACTCTAGTCCTATCTATGTAATCTTTGAGTCAGAGAGACTGAGATTCCTGTCCTTGCCCCCGGCTCCTCAAAGTATACACATTACTTGTGTTTTTTCACTGAACCTTCCCCTCTGTTCCTAATTGAATGTAAGCTTCATGTGGTAGAGGAGGGTTTATTTTCTGTTTTATTACTATATTCTCCATGCTGGGCACAGAGTAGGCACTCAATGTTCACTGAATAATCAAATTTGCTTTGTGAAGTTGGCAGAAATGATCTAAGGTAGGGATTTGGATTTATTCATATTTCAAATAGGACTGACCATATCTGTTTTATACTAAATTCAGAGGGACTTTGAAGCTATAATAAAAGAGTAAGAGGACCCTACTTGGATGTTCAGCTGCCATCTGTTGCATTATAGCTAGCTGACAATGTCATTCTATCCTGCTGGCCATACATTCATAAATCCTTTCATCCTTCCATCTGCCATCATTCACTTGTTATTTATTTATTTTAGCACTTATTATGCACCTAGTTCATATTAAGTATTGTGTTAGACACTCCATTCATCATCTCTAATATTTATGTCAGTATTGCAATATGATTATTGATACCTTCTTTTTGTAAATGAGGAAATTGAGGCTCAGTTCACAAGATAAAAAGTGGCAGGATATGGGTTCACATTCCAGGTCTGACTAATTGGATTTTTCACTCTTGGCTCTTCCAATTCCTATTTAGAGTTTTCCCATCTGTAAGATAGGTGCTAGAATGCCCAATTCCCAGGATACTCTGCAGTTCCCTGACACATACACAGAATAAAGCAGTGAGATAGCACTTTACTGTGGTTCTATTACAGATGTCCCCATGGGGAAACCCACTGTCGAGCCTCATGGCAAACCATACTCAGTACCCTTTGATGATTGCCCTAATGTCATTTATTATTTATGATCACTTGAGAAGGAAAGCCACAACTCATGACGTCCATTCCTGCTGATGGTAGAGCATGTGGCATGGAGGGACCTTTCTCTGAGCCTCATCAGCCTCCCCAATCTTATCCATTCTTCTCTGTGGGGTAAACACTCACCCTGAATCCAGATTAAAGTCCTCTCTGGGGAAGCTACATGTATTTCTTAATGGCCTCTCACTAGCCCTTTCCTATTTAATTCTCTAGGTGGAAGGGAGACAAAAAAAAACTACTTAAGAATCCTGTCAGTAAACAAAATAAAATTTGATGTGATAATAAAAGAATTTACTTTCAAAAATAGGAAAAATACTTCTAAAAGTATTTGCACTGTTTTACAAAAGCTAGAAAACAATACGAAACACTAAAAATAATACTAATATCTCAGTTTTCTCTGTTGAATGTGGTGTTTCAGGTTATTTCTTACAATGTGGGGCAGGAAGGCCTTGTCTAGTTATATAGTGAGGCCTTTTGATACACCAGAGAGACAAATGTGGGCCCAAATACAAAACCCAGATCCTTATTTATTTATCTTCTGTGTTACTGTCTTGGCTACACAATAATGTAACCTTAGGCAGTGACTTTTTCCTTTTAATTTTTTATTTATTTTTTTGCTCCTGTTTCATCATTGCAAGGAAGAAATTGACACATGAACATTACAGGGACTAACCCCATGCTCAGATCACAGGGCAATAGAGGCCTAAGAAATAAGTTATTAAATGCCTGCAATAAGCCAGGGAATTGACTAGGTACTTAAATATATTGCATATTATTAATTTTTTACAACTCTTCAAGGCACATGTTCCCATTTTATAGATGTATAACCTAATCTCAGGCTCAGAGATAGGACATAATTTATTTAAGCCACACAGATTTTGAGCTGGAAATCAAACCTAAGTCTGTCTGAGTTCAAAAACACTACCTCTTCCCCATGGAGTCTCATGCTTAGCACTGCTCATATTTACTTCTCTGTCTTGTATTATTTGTAGATAGGGCTTTTAGCCTCCTTTGGGAGAAGTAATGTCTTCTTTTATTCTCATTTTTATCTTATCTTCAAGTGCCTAACATAATGTAGAGGCTTAAAACATGCATCTTTTAAAACATATGTGAACATGCTTTTTTTTAAAACTATCAATTATGAAATTCATGAACCAGACATGGGAATCAGACATATTCATTTTACATGTTTTGTTTTCTGTTGACTTTTCTCATGGCCATCCATACTCACAACTGTATTGCAGATTTTACCCTTGAAGAATGGATTTTTTTATTATTTTTAGTTAAGAGAGTACAATAAAAATCCCCAAACTAATAATGCTTTGATTTTTTTCTTACTTGCCTTTAAAAAAAACTTCTATTACTTAAATAAAAGTGGCAAACTGCCTTTTTTATTGCTTCAAATTACGTTTGTTAAAATACTTCTGTGCTGCCAAGTTTCAACCTAAAGCCAATGTTCATATCCAAGTCACAAATAAGAATGATGAATATGTTTGGGCCCTTTTCTCCATTTTCTTTTTCAGCACTTCAAACTTTCTTCTATATTGCAACTATGCTTCTGTTAACACTCAAAAACAGTGAGATGAAAGTATTTCTTCCCTCTTATTGCAACTGGAAAGAGTATGACTCTGCCTACATTTTTATGGATTTTGAAGGAAGCCAAAGAAAAACAATTAAGACAGGCAAAATGGCAGAATACTCATATGGAACAAGAGGTCATAGTGCAGGCAAGATCAATGCCATCAGTCACAATGCAATGCTTTGGTCACTCAAAGCTTCCTTCTCAAAACAGAAATAATCTGCAAGAAACAGCCAGGCAAGGTGGCCCATGCCTGTAATCGGAGTTCTTGGGTTGCTTGAATAGGAGAATCACAGGTTTTAGACCAGCCTCAACAACTTAGTGAGATTCTCAGCAACCTAGAGAGATTCTGTTTAAAATTAAAAAATAAAATAGGATTGGTGGTATAGCTCAGAAGTAGAATGCCCTTGCATTCAGTACCCACTACCACAAAAAAGAAAAAGAAAATGGATTAGATATTAAATGGTAAACTCCAAGACAAAAATCAAACTATCACACTAATGAGTGAAATGTTTTAATGGCAGAAACTAATGATGTTTATCTCATTATACTTTTTCCGTTTTGCTGGGAGGATATTTGTGTGGGGATTACCTATTTCTTAGAAGGTGTTATCTTTTCCAACTTTGGAACATGATGGGGGAAAAACATGGCAGAGTTCAAAGAAAGAAAATGGAGAACTTAGTCCTTAGAACTTGTCCTCTTCGGTCTGCAGCGTGTCCAGAACCTCCTAGTGGCTCTGAAGGCATCATTGCTATTGGGTCTTTTCTGTCCCCATTGAAAACAATGCTCTAGTCTCATGCCTCAGGTTCACCTCCAGAGTCCTTGCATAGCAGTCATAGCCTTCCCCAGTATATCACACAGGGCTCCAGATCTGTCCTTCTATAAAACTCAGGTCTTTGAGGGATTGTTCTGGATCTCTCCACATCCAACATCTAGAAGAGCATTTAGAACAGTTTGTGTTCAGTGTTTGTATAAAGAATATGTCAGGGTCATATGAATCTGGTGAGGAAAATATTGTTTTGTGTACTTGAAAAATATGGGCATGAAAGCTGTTTAGCAAGGCATTTAGTTTTAAGGGAAACATCCCAACAAGGAAACAGAGTTAAACTTAGCATAGCTGACTGCTTAGTAATGTCACTCAGGGATATAAATGAAATTAACTTCTCTTGTCAGATTTACTAACAGGGCTGGCAAGCAGATGCTCAGGGAGTCTGCCTTCTGTGGTTATAGAAGATGCTCCTGCGATGATCCTGGAAAACACCCCCTGCTAAATCCAGGTGGGGAGAATTGTAAAGTTTATTCCTCACTGGCCAGCAGGCATCTCATGACCTTTTTTGGGGGGGAGCACAGACCCTTTCCCCTATTGCTTTCTTCTACTCCTTTTGCTGGCACATATACCCTACCCATTTTTTTTTTTTTTGTAAAAGATTTGTGCTCTTGGAAATGGACTTAACTTTTTGAAAATCAGTTTCTTTGCAAATCATTACCTTTCTCTCTTTTGCTTAGTCATGGTTCCCTTGTTACTATTACTAGTGGTGGTGATGATACAACCACAAAAGATTTGTCCATTGAATACCATTTTCCAAATACTTTACTGAATATTTGCTTAATATTTCACATAGATTGTATATTTAAAGAAATAACTTCATGTCCCTTAATTCTGAGCATGATGCCTATCCTAGAAGGGATTCTCAATAAATATGTCATTACAATTTTCTCTTTTAACCCTAACAATCATTTTCTGAGGCCAGCATTACTATTATATTTTTTCTGTGTTTTAACAGATGGGGAGACTGAAGCTGTCCGCTAAATCCATGTAGCATGATAGGTATAAAATCGCTTTGTGAGTTGTTATATGCCAGTTGTTATTGCTACATACAGGAGCTTAATAGATGAGAGAGCAGAGTCTACAAAGAGGTTGGTGAACTCTTGAATAAAAATTAGACAAAATTATCATTAAATATGAAGTTTTATTTTAGATCACAAAAAGTTGTGTGTTTGTGTGTACACATGTGTGTAAGCACACATATATAGAGCGATTATGGCAGGAGGATTTTTTTTTTTTTTTTGCGGTACTGGGGATTGAACTCAGGGGCATTCTACCTCCGAGCTACACCCCCAGCCCTATTTTTTATTCTTTATTTTGAAACCAGGTCTCACTAAGTTGCGGAATGCCTCACTAGGTAGCTGAGGCTGGCTTCGAACCCGGATCCTCTCGTCTCAGCCTCCCAAAAGCTGGGATTACAAGCGTGTGCCACCATACCCAGCTGGGAGGATTTTTTTATGGACCAAAAGGTTAAAATCTTTAGGGTAAGAGAAGGTAGTCAACAGAGCTGCTGAGATGATTGCAATACAAGTTTATAGACTTTCCTTTGTGTTTAAGAGGATGACTCCAAAGAAATGTCATGAGAGGCGTCTATGGCCTCCACGTTTCTGTAGTGTCCCATGAGGCACATAAAGTAGGCCTTCTCTGCATTTTACACAAGCACAAACTGATGAGCAAGAAGCCTGCCAGAGTCTTCCCATGTGCTATGTTTGTGTTTCTAGACAAAGGTTTTCTGACATCAGGTACCACAATCTTTCTTGAGTAGAACAGCTGAAACTTGCAACACCAACAGACCTAAGGCCACTTTTTCTTCATCAGGCTCCTTCCATAACATTTTCTGGGGACACAGGACCCTGAACAGGTTCCCAGTGAATCCATGTCCTGGTGTTAACTGTCACAACATTTTCCGTGACTTCAGTGGAACCCCTCTCTGGCTCTGAATTTCTTCACCTGTAGAATGGGAAGTTTAAGCCAAATGACTAGGATTCCCAGCTGGAAAAAGACAGGACCCTATAGCTTTTAAAGCATGCTTTTATCCACAGGTTGTTAGACATCAACACTCACATTTTAGCTTATAAAGATTAAGGTTCACATCTATTTCTTTGTCCTCAACTGTGCTGCATATTTTCTGACTTCAGTTCCTTCTCTTTTTAAAATAAGTTGCATCCCCTTGCAGTTGTCTCTCTCCCAAAGGCACTGAGATGCTGACGTACAAGGCAACCTGACTCTAGGACTCCTGATAGCTTGCTGCCTGGCTTGTTGCTGGCCTGTTTACTGAGCAGCAGGTGACTGAGCTGTGGGGTGGGAGTGAGGTGGTGGTGACGGAGGGTGGCTACCTCATCCAGACCTCTGTAACCATGGAGTGCTGAGTGCTTCGGGGCCATCTGTCTTGTTATGCTTACCAGGGGATCATTCACATTCATAAGCACCCCACCAACCTGGGCACATCTTCCCCTATCCAACTGCAGAGGTACTAATGAGCTTGGGCAGGAGTCCAAACCAGCCTTTATCACTGTAAGTGATATCCCACCAGGGAATTCCCTTGCACCCTGTGAAGTCACAGTGTATCTTACACATGCTGGAGCTTCCTCTACCCTAGGGCACAACATTTCCTGGAGTCGTTTCTATGCAGGGATGAAAATATGTGCTCAGAGCCCTCTTTCCTACTTTTACCTAAGCCTTCCTGGGGTGGAGGGAGAATTAGCCCTGATGCTGGTCCAGAGATGTCATGCCCCTGAGTGCCAGATCTGTGCTTTGGTGGATCATGTAAAAAGGTCTGAGGCACCAGCAGAGGCATAAGAACCCAGGCGAGAGATGCAACAGCTGTGCTGTCTGTGGCACTGACCAGAACCCAGCAGGAATGCTGCAGAGAGGCCTCTGCAGCACATTTTATGTACAAGACCCATAACTATCACTTTTTAAAAGTCATGCTTTCCAGGGAACATAGTTTATATTTATATGCATATTTTTAAGAACACACACATCTGGCAGATATTCACTTGTGGGTACCAGTATAGCTGTATCAGTTGTTCAGTTTGGAGTTTCAAGGTGCCCCTGTACCCTCCTCCCCATCCACGTGGCTGGTCCAATCCCTCCCTGCTGGGACCCCAGACTTCCCACAATATAGTAGTTAAAGCATCAATGCCTGGGTCATCAGGGCAGCCATGCTCTAGTTCATAAACAGTGTGCTTATATTATCTGAATTATATTATCTTAATATAGCCACTGATGAATCAGGTGCATTATGAAACACACAAAAATGAAGTTAAAAAGGATTAGATACAAGCAACAAAGAGAAGTGCTGATATTTCCTTCTGGCATTGCACAGAATCGGGTCACCCTGTTTTGAGACCACTGACTTAGGTCACTTTATTGTCTTTTAAGTCCAACCTTTCTCTTCTTCACTCTTCTAGAAATTTGAGTTCCATCATTGTTTTTCCCATGAAGTAATTCTCTTGCCTCTACCTTTTCTACCCTTAGTCACAAAAAAAAGCAAGAAAGAGATTTCACTGCCACCCTAGCATAGACCAAAGGCTTTCCAGATTGCCTGTTAAAATACCATCTGGGGGAGTGAAAAGAGGTGTAATGAATGAGGTTTTCCTTGCTCAAGAAAATTTGGGAAACACTAGGTTATGCTTATTTGTTTATTTTATACTGGGAATTGAATCCAGAGCCTTCTACCTTCAAGCCACACCTCCAGAACTTTTATATTTTTTGTTTTGAAACAGGGACTCATTAAATTGCTGAGGAGCCTGTTAAATTGCTGAGGCTCGCCTCAAACCAGTGACCCTCCTGTCTCTCCCAAATACTGGGATTCAGGTGTGTGTCACTGTATGTGGCTCAGATTTAATTTTTAATTGTGAGATTCCCAGAAGTCTTGAATAGTCTCTGTGAATTGTGAATCTTGAGAGGGAACCAAGTGTACACCATTTCCCATTTTGTTTATGCAGCATATCCTCCATTCTGTTTCTACTAATATCTGTCAAAAAATAATGTTTCATTGAACAGCAGATTGAGAAATATTGGCCTTCAGAATCCAGTCCTAAACCTTTGGTGGGAATCCAAACAGCAGTCCAGCCCCATTACTTTGGCATCCTCTCTTCTTGTGAACCTCACTCACTCCAGTTACTGGCTTTAGCACAGTGGTTCTTAAAGTGGTCTAGAGATCCTTGCAGGTCACCAACACACTTTCAAGAGAACTTCAAGCCAAACCAACTATTTTTTTAATATCTGAGGATGTAGCTTGCCTTTTTCACTCTCCATGTCTCATAGAGTTTCCCAGACATTATGTGATATGTAACTTTTGTGATAGATTCAACACAGTAGCAGCTATGATAATAGAGCTGTCTTTTATTAAGCCGCATTAAAGAGACTAACTGCAAAATGATTCATTTTGTTTTGAAGAATATAGCTGCTTTTCATAAAATGTGTTGTTGATAGGAACATGTAATGGACTTGCAATTTCAAGTGACTAACAAATATTTTAAAATGTTCTCAGTTGTAGTGTCTTATATGGCAAATATCACTGGATATAACTCACAGAAATGATTTACCATAAATTTAAGAGTATAAAGGAACCATAAGACCAAAAACTTGCAGACTGCTGTTCTAGTCATACAGAAGTATTTATAGTCTGGAGTCCAGTTTGCAAATCAGACTCTCTCCTTCCTGCCAGGCCCTCACATACGCTGCCCTCTTTAACTAGAATAGTTTTCCTGCTAGTTGAGTAAAATGTGTCAGGCATCTCTTACTTGCTTGTCACTGTTCCAGTTGCATTTACAATGGCTTTGGGGAATTTATATTATCTCATTTTTAATAGGAAATCAAAGTCCAGAAAGGTAAGGAAAGTAAGGTATCTTACATAGCATCTAGATTTAGCCTTGACAAAAGTCTAAAGATGTGCTTCCTACTTCTCTTTAACCCATACACCTTTTGATTCTATCAATATCATGAAATTCTATTGCTCCTTGCTTATAAATTCTAAGATATTGATGGAAACTTTTAAAAAAGTTGCACTGGCATTGACTTGCTAATCTTCTAGTGGTAAAGCCCTATTCTTCAGGCTTTGAAATGAAAGGATGTTATGATATTGTACAATAGGTATTTGGTCTTTGTCCCTGTTTCCTGACCTACAGGAAGTCCTTTGGCATCTTCAGAGTGATGAATGTCTTGTCTTCTAATGAAGTGGCTGGTGACCCCAAATGCTCTGTGTTGTAATAAACATTGAAGAGGAAAAAAAATGTTTTTCTGTGTCTCTGATTGCTATTGCTTTTGTCTACTCAGTGTTTCATCTTTTTCCTCTACTAAGAACTCTCCCATTCTAGCTGAGTGTGGTCGTACAATCCCAGTACTTGGGAGGCTGAGACAGGAGAACCCCAGATTTGAGACGAGCCTCAGAAATTTAACGAGACCCAGTTTCAAATAAAAAATCAGAAAAGTGTTGGGGTATGGCTCAGAGGTTGAATGCCCCTGGGTTCAATCTCCAGTACCAAAAAAACAAAAAAACCAAAAAAACCCAAAACAAAACAAACTCTCCTACTCTCTAGTGGGAACTGCCATTTCTTAGTATTGGAGTTTTGGCTGGTCCATTGGTCCATCAAGTTGTCTCCTGGGAAGAGTGTGCGCAAGATGGATTTAACCCAAATTAGATACTCTCTCCTGTGAATCATAACATAAGCAGAGTGACTCAGAGTCTAAAAAAGAGTTTGTGTCCATTTCACCCAGCTGTGGCATCCTGAGGAGACCGTGTATTGCTTCCTGATGGGTAGCTACCTGGAGCTTCTCAGGTTCCTGTACTTTCTGAGACTTAATTCTTCAAAGTAGGAGTCATTACTTTCCCTCTCAGCACCTCTTTATCCCCCAACTAAGTTACCCAAATGCGTATTGTTTAACAAAAGAATCTTCTCCTGGTTCAACCCATCTTTGTGCCTATCCCCTGCTGTTATAAGTCTTACTGGGAACACTGCTGTCCAGAGGATAAGTTAAAGCTTAGTTTGGCATCATGGTTCTAGGTTTCTATTAATCAATCTTCCCAGCCCACCACTTTATTCCTGATGTCATAGACTGCCTCAAACAGATTTCTATATCCTGTTTTAGAAGCTCAGGAATTAGACGCAGGAGAACCTGATCCTGATACTCAGTCTTGGCTTTTCCTAGCTGTGTCATTTTGATAACAATGGTGTTGATATTAATGACTTCCTTTTTGTGGGCACTTTCTATGTGTAAAGAATTTGATGTATGTTATTTGTAACATTTATAATAACTCAGTAGTTTTCAACCAGGAAAAATACTGCCACTCAGGGGATTTGGGGCAATGTTTGTAGACATTTTTGATTGTTATAACTCAAGAGGGGGTGCTGCTACTGTTGTCTAGAGGTTAAGAGTGCTGTGAAGCATGCTATAATACATAGGCAGCTGCCATGACAAAGAATTATCAATCCCCAAATGGTCATAGTATTGGTGTTGAGAAACTCAGCAATAATTCTATGAGGTAGGCGTTACTCTCATTTTACAGCGGATAACCGTAAGACTCAAAAAGGTTTAGTGACCTGCCTCAGGTGCATAGCTAGGAAGTGGTACTTGAGGATAGAAATATAGGCTAGAATTGGCTTTAAAGTCCATGCTCCCTCTACTACTAAATCTGCTCTCTCCAAGTATCTGAACTCTTTTCTGGCCATGCAGAATCCATGGGTTGCATTCCTACGGGTCTGAGCTGAGCTAGAAACCTATACAGGCCAGAAAGACAGTTTGTGAGCAGGGTCGAATCAGGCCATATGGCAATGCTGAAGGGTCAGTCCAAAGAGGAGGTAAATGGCCACACCTGAAGTCTTTGGAAAATAATGCAAAAGTTTCTACTGGAGTGCTAGAGATCCCACAGAAGGAATACATATGGTCTTAGTAGCAGAACCACAGGAATTCTTGTGAGTTCTTGCCATAGGGATTCAAGTAAGTTCTTGCCACCAAGGTGAAGAAAATGTGTAGAAGAGCTCAAAGACAAACAAAACTGAGAGTGAGCCACTGACCATCTCTACACTCAGTTTCCTTTCATGTGGAACTAGGAAAATCTCCCTATCCGCTTTGTAAGACCCCAGTGAGGAAATGAATTTGAAAGAGCTGACATGTATTCTATCTGTGGTATTCAGTCATCTTATCCCCTCCTCTTCTACCATGTTATACCACATCCATGGCTCCCTGTTCTTGAAATGGTGCTGGCTTTGTATATATGCAACAAAAACAACTTTCTCTTGTTCCTATTTTCCCAACACACCATCCTCAGTAGTCTGTAGTTTGGTTATTATTCCCCAATACCATATTTGTTCCAGACTTTGAGCTGTTAACATTATTTTTCAATAAATCATTGCCTTTTCCTGTGTTTGAGTGCCCAGAGGCCATTGTATTTGGGTTCATCTTGAAAATACAAATAATGCAAGTAGAAAGTATAAATAATAGATCAGCTTCTTATTCCCTGGGAGTCCCTGCAGGCCTGTTCACAAATGTAGTTTCTCTTAGTCTCTCTCCCATCTAAGGTCCAAGTTAAGGTCTATGGGAACAGTATTTAGACCTGAATAAGAAAAAGCTAATTGATAGATTACCTTTCCTATCAGTGATCTTAAGCATCATGTGTCCAGAAAGTAAGTATAGGGACACACATGGTCACAAATGGACAGAATTTGGTAAATATTGTAGTTCTGCTTTGTTTCCCCTTTGGTTTTCAGGATGGGAACAGATGACAATGTTTGTAAAATTCATATTTATTCTTCAAAGCAATAATAAACAAAAATCTCTATTGGGAAAGAACATTTTCTGGGTATGGTGGTACACACCTGTAATCCCAGTACATGGGAGGCTGTAATGATTTGGATTTAGAATGTCCCCCTAACCCTCATGCTAACAAGGTAGCAATGTTGGAAGTAGGCTTGACTGCTAAGGAGGGGTCCTTGAGGGTCACTGGCATGGGGGATTATATGGTTCCTCCTTCCCCTGTTCTTGTGCTTTCTGCTTTCCATGCCTTGAGGTCCACAGATGCTGGCCTCAAATGGACTGAATCCAAAATCCCCAAGGCAACTGTGAGTAAATAAGTCTTCCTTCCTCTAAGTTGTGTGGCCAGTCATTTTGGATTATATCACAGAATGTTGACTGAGACGGAGGATGAGAAAGTAGGATTACAAGTTTGAGGCCAGCCTCAGCAACTTAGCGAGACCCTGTATCAAAATAAAAAAAATAAAACAGGGTTGGGATGTAACTCAGACGTAGAATGCCTCTGGGTTCACATACAAAATAAAAGTTAAAAACAAAACAAAACAAAACAAAAAAGAAAGAACAGTTATCCTGCTGTGAGTTTAACAAATCTTAGCTTTAGGCCTATTTCTAATTAATTTGCTTTCATTTGTTTACTTTTTCTTCTCATACTCTTTTATGCAAAGTTAAGGCAATCAATGAAGGTATATAACACAGTTTTTTTTCCTTCCCACTGTGAAAGCTAACATGTGTGAGGTCTTAGTTTCTGAATTTGTATACCAGTACCTGAGTCCTGGTCTCTGAGTTTCCCTTTGCCTTTTTAGGATGATCTAGTGATTGTTCATGTGTTAAATTTTATTTTATTCTTCTATCTACTATTCAGAAAATAACTACTTAGAATCTATCATATATAACCACTGTGACCAAAGCTTCTCTCCTTCTTATACTATCTTCCCCATGGATATCAGTGTTAATTACTTAAGATACATATTTTATAGTCCCCAGTTAAATGACTTCAATGGCTCCCTAGTACCTGCTTTGAAGATAAAATGTGAATACCTTATCTCCTATTTAAAACTATCAAAACTAAATCTGTGGATCCTAGACAAAGTGCAGTAACTGGGATCAGATATATCCTCATGTCTAAAATAACTAAAGAACTGGGCAAAATATATGAAGAACAGTTTTCAGACATTGAACATTAGGCAGTACAAATCACTGACCCCTGATAGAAAACAAACAAACAAACAAAAAAATGATGTGAGCCCTACAGTTGTCCCAGCTGAAAGTTTAGAGGGACTTTCCATAGCTAAGGAAGGGAGACCTAAGGCAGAGCATGAAGGACACCTTAAGGGTGTACAAAGCTGCTGAGAAAAAGAGAGCTCCGGGGATTAGAAAACAAGAATGGGAGCTCATGTAAGGCTGAAAATAGTTCTTGTTCCCACCATCTAGAGTATCAGTTTCTCAAAATAGGTAGAGTATTAGGTAGTGCACCCAGAATAATTTTGCCTTAAAGATAAAACTAGCAGTATACTAAAAGCTCCCCTGGTCCTGCTTAACGAAGCTATTAAGCATATTGAGAAAGGATTAAAGTGTTTCCAAGGAATTTAACTGTATCTCAGAATAAAGCTATAGAATATTTAAAAGAATACCAAACATCTAGCTCCCAACCAAATAAAATGCATAATAAGTAGGAGCAACCAAAAATGTCAGGCAAACAACAACAAAATTCTGGGAATTTAAAAAGCAGGAAAATAGGACTGATGATGAGAGAAGAACTAGTTGACAGAAACCAATCCAGAAATAGCACACATGATGTAATTCACAGATAAGAAATTCTATACTTATTGTATGTTCAAGAAGGTAGATAAAAGCATCAGAATATCAAGGAGACAAAATGAATATATAAAAACTCAAATCAAACTTTTAGAGATGAATAAAACAATGTCTGAGACTGAAAACCCACACATACTGGATAGAAATGATAGAATAGATAGTACAAGGAAAAAGTAGTGGACTTAAAACATAGAGACGAATAAATATTGAAAATAACAAAAGCAGGCCATCAAGAGATGTGGAACAATGTCGAGTGGATGGAGATAGGTGTAACTGGAGTCTATAAAAGTGTACTGAGCAGAAAGAAATATTTGAAGAAGTAACAGACATTTGTCCATCTTTGATGAAAAACAAAGGTCATAAACTAATAAGTTCAATGAATTCAAAACCAAATAATTTGAAGAAAACTATACTAAGAAATACCATGATGAAATTGTTGGGAACCAAAGATAAAGAGGTCTTAGAAGGAGCAGGGTAAGGAGCATCATATAAAATGAGTATAGGCATAATCTCAGATGAGAATGGAATACTTGTAAAAGAAAACAACCTGTCAAACTGGAATTCTATACCCAGAGAACAGGTATTTCCAAAATGAAAGTGAAATAAATATTTTTTTTTCTCAGCATGATGAATATGAGATAATTTACTAGCAGACCTACAGGGCAAGGAAAGTTAACCCAAGTCTTGCAGACCAAAAGAGAACCATACCAGAAGGAAATGTACATCTACACAAAGCAATGAGGAATGCTGGAAAAGGTGCTCTGCTCCTTTTTTCCCTATTTAATTTTAAAGTCCTTTTAAATTAACTTAAAACATATTAAATTCTGCTCAGCCATAAAGAAGAGCAAAATTATATCATTTGCAGGGAAATGGGTTGAACTGGAGAATATCATGCTAAGTGAGATGTCAGTCACAAAAAGTGAAAGGTCAGTTGTTCTCCCTCACAAGCTGCAGAACTAGGGAGAAATTGGGACACAGGAGGGACTCCAGACAGAGCAGGAGAAGCCTTAGTGAAGTGAAGGAGGGTACCTAACTGAAGGAGATGAAAGGGGGGAGGAAGACATAAAGAGGGAAATATTTCAATGGACATAATGTACATACGCAAAATTATCGTGATAAATTAAAAATATATGGTATAAATTCCAAAGCACTTGCTAAAATAACAACAACATCAAAAAGAATTATAGTTAAGTAAACAAAGTAACTAAAATGAAATTGCATTGATTAATCCAAGAGAAAGCAAAAAAGGGAATTAGGAAAAAAAATAGACAGAAAATTGCAAGTTACTAGATTTAAAATCAACCACATAAATAATTAAATACCAATTAAATGACAGAGTTATCAAATTGAATAAAAAAAGGTGATCCAATTATGTGTTTCCTACAAGAAACACACTTTGAGTTTTAAAACACAAACAGGTTATGAGTTAAAGGATAGAAAAGTTGTCATTCTAATAATAGCAAATAAAAGATATATTGAAAGTATAATATATATTAATAACAAAAATATATTTATTAGTAAGGAATATTACCAGGAAAAAAACACTTTTTGTGATGATAAAGGGGTCATTTCTTCAACACTACATGAGAATCTAAAATATTTATATACCTGGTAATTAGAGCTTCAAAATACATAGAGCAAAAATCTGATAGGACGGCAAAAAGAAACAAACAGGTACATAATTACAGTCAACTATTTTAACACTCTTCTCTCCATAATTGACAGATAAAGTGGAAATCAGCAGGGAGATAGAAGACCAAACAACTGTCTACTAACTTGATCTAATTCACATTTACAGACATACTACCTAACAATAATAGAATACATAATTTTTCAAGTGTATTCAAGTGTTTCCAGTTTTTAAATTGCATGAAAAACTTTACAACAGAATATATTTTAAACCATAATACCTGTACTAATTAATTTAAGAGGGCTCAAGTTATACCACATATATTTTCTGACTGAAAGGGAATTAAGTAATAATTCAATTACAAAGATTTCTGAAAAAAAATTCTAAATACGTGGAGGTAGGCCATTTGAATTAAAATACTCTATAGGTTAAAAAGTAAATCAAAAGAGATATTAAAGATAATTTTGCACTGAATAAAAATGGACTCAACATAAAAAGCTGTAGGATATAGGTAAAGCAGTACTTACAGGAATTTTTTTAGTAGAAAAGCCTTTACTAGATAAGAGAGTCTCAAACCAATGGCTTTAGCTTCCACCATAGCACACAAAACCATTCTAAATTTTACTTTATAGTAACACCTCTCTCTACTAACTACTGACAAGTACCAGTACCAATAGTTGTTATAACTATAATAGCAGTACCAGCTATGCTAACTTAGTGAGGACCTGCTATGGCTAGACATTTTCCCATATTTTGCTTAATTTAATGTTTGTAAATATATATGGTCTAGTTTGTTCCTTACTACAGTTCTATGAAACATTACTGTTATCACCATTTAAATAAGGTGCTAAGTTTTAGAGAAGTTAAGGAACTTGCCAAAGGTTACATAATCACCCAGACATTCAAAGATGATTGAATATTTACCATGTGCAAGATTCTTACAGGGAACAGCTAGTGAGTAGCATACTTAGGACTCAAACTCTACCATTAGAAGGCCTGTTCTCTTAACCATATTGCTTTGCTGTCATTTGTATACTTTCTTTTTCTCTATGAACTTTCTCCTCCAATTCCAAGGGCATAGGACAGTTTTTAGAAATAGATGGAATATAGGAATTGACAAAGAAACACTCATCATTTAGTGAATTACTGTTCTGTCTCATGTGATTGCCTTTCATATATATTATAACCTTTATCTTTTTCTTAGGACTGTGCAAGCTTAGTATTGTCTGCATTCTAATTTCTAAATATATTTGATCCCTTCCTCTTTTCTGTATCTTCTCTAGTAGTTCTGTAGCCTTTAACGCCACTGTTTCTTGTCTAGACCACAGCTACAACTTTCTGATTCACTTTCAATTTCTATTATTGCCTCCATACATTTTGTTTTCCATAAAGCAGCAATAATAATCATTTAAATAACATTCAAAAACTATACCTCAGACTATGTATCTCTTCCACTTACACATCATCTAGTGTACTTAGATTAAGAGAAAAACTAACTCCACACTGTGGCCTACAAAGATCGTCTGATTCCTGTTCATCTCATCAACTTCTTCTTTTTCTACTTTGTTCCTGGTAAATCAACCTTGCACATTAGGCTTTTAGTTCTTGTAATATACCATTCTCTTCTTCATCCATAGCTTTCACATGTGCTATTTTTTCTACCTGGAGTATGGTCCTTCCCTCTCACCTATGGAGTGCTATTCATGTTCATATTTCATATTGTATGTTATTTCTTTTGAGAGATTTCTTATGATTTCCTTCTAATGTCAATTTGTCTAACTAATACTTTACATATCTTTCTGTTCTTTTTAATTTCTTGCTCTTATTGCAATATAGAATTATGTATTTTTTAGTACTGAGATTTATCAGAGATCTATATTTTATACAAATCAATAGTCAACTTTATATCTTTATGTTATTCTACTCTGCAGTAGAACTTTACACTGGTGGTTATCTATTTCTGAAACAATTACTTCTGTTAACTTTCATGACACCACATTCTTCTGCTTTTTTCCCCCCTCTTTTGCAGACTACTGCTTCTTATCTTTCTTTGCTAGCATCTGCTTCTCTTCCAGAATTCTAAATGTTGGCAGGCCTTGGGCTTAGTCCTATACTGTGTTCTTTTCTCTTTCTTATCTTTCCCTCAGATTTCATATTTGCACATGGTTCTAAATTTCCATAATGTGCTGATCACTACCTGTCTACTCAACATCTCTGCTTTGATGCTGAACAGACATCTCAGACAACATGACTGAAACAGTTTCTTCACACCCCAAACACAAAACCCACATTTTTCAAGCCTTGCCCATCTGAGTAAATTGCTCTACCATCCACTCGGTTGCTCAGACAGAAATATTTAGAAGTCACCTCTAGTTGTTCGTTTCTTCTTAGACCTAATTCTTAGCTATCAGCCACTTATGCTGAAATTTCAATATATGTGTATATCTGAAATGTGATCTTTTCCCACTATCTCCATGGCTACAATATTAATCTAAAAGCCACCACCATGGCTCAGATGGACACTAACATTAACCTAATAATTGGCTGCTCTACTCATGCTCTTGCAGCTTCTCCCTAACAGCAGTTAGAGAGAGGGGACATTTAATATCTGTCAGAGACCATGATGTACAAAAGAGTTAAGACCTAAGGGTCTAAGGGCTGTTTGCAGTCCATGTCAATCTGAAATACATTCCATGCTGACGCCAAGAGTGCATAAAAGAACTATGAGCTAACCATGGACATCAGGTGTGTGCGTAAGAACTATGTGCTGGCCACAAAGTTAGTAGGATTTCATAAGGTTAATAGTTTTCTTAAGGGTTAATGGAAATAATCAATTGAATGGTAAACTTGGGCAGAAGTATGCAATATATATATACTTTTAGACAATAGGTTAGGTTAAATATTAACATATGTCTAAAGGGTTTCAGGAATAATGTGTTTTCTTAAAACAATGAGATTTTCTGTAAAAGTATGTTTTTGATCTTTACATGTGATGTTTTTCTGTAGTATAAATCAAAATTGCCTGATGTTTTTCTTAGATGATCTTCCTTGTATAATTGTATAAAAACATCTTGAAAAGTAAACTCAGTGCAGCAGTATTCACTGTTAGCCCTCCTGAATCTATCCCTTGTCTTTCTCTTTCTTAAGCAACTTTTGTTTTTCTCAAACCACACTTTCTCCCTCCAGGCTTGTCCGACTTAGCCGGCAGGCTCCGGCAGACATCATAAAGCAGATTCATAAAATCCTCTCCTATTTTCCTGATGTGACTCAAATGAAATCCAACCCCATCACTATGGTGGTCTACAGGCCCTATGTCTCTGGAACCATCTGTATCTCTGATCTCACCTCCACTCACCTTTCCCCTTGTTCACTGTGTGCATGCTACTGTAGCTTTTCTGGTGCAAGAGAATGCCAAATTCATTCCTGTTTAAGGCCTTCAGTTTTCTAACTACTACTATCAGTACTTTTTACCAAGATGTTTGTATAACTTACTCCTCACTATGAAAGTCTCAAATGTCATCTCATTTCCTCTTTTCCTTGCCTAGCTAAACAACTAAATAGTTTAACAGCTCCATCATTATCACCTAGTTAAACAGTGTCTCCATCATAAGTACCCAAGATTATTTCCATCACAGCATTTCTTAGAATCTGAGATAACTTCATTTTTGTTTCTCTATATATTTCCTTTCTCTCTTTCTCCTCCCCTTGCCCAATACAGGAATTCTTAAAGGTCTGGACTATCTCTGTTGATTGATTGCCCTAGAGTTTAGAAAACTATCTGGTTCATAATAGTCAAATATTTGTTGGCTGTCTAGATTCTCTTATATGAAATTTTGCTGAAATTTACTGGACAGGTTTCAGTGACTTCTAATGGGTAAGAAAGATGTGTAAACATTTTCTCCATGCCAATGTACATGCTTTTTCAAAGCTGACAGGAGCAACCAAACTCCAGATAAGGCAAGGAGTCTTGCTAGAGGCAAGAAATGCAATGATTCAACATAAAATATAGATTGATTTTTCTTTCTATCTGGAAAACCCTTTTGAAATACCAAAGTTCTCCCAGTGAAACTAAAGCATCATCTAAAGAAGAGAAAGGTGTAAGGGCCAATTCTACATCAGGAAGTGAAATAAGATTAAGTTATCGATGACCAGTCTTACCAAATCCTCAACTCTTTCAGAGATTGAACCATGAATACAAAATCTTTGTGATGAAATTGATGTTCTCAAAACTACCAGGAAATTTAGATGACAGTGTCTTTAGTATCTGGGCAATTACTATGTGCTGGATCATGTATGCGACTCTTGAAATACATAGAGAGAAAGATAGGGATGGATATGTATAATCCATCAATCCCAGTGCAATGCAACCAACTCTGTAGCAGAATAATGTATATGGACCTATGAATAAAGAACAAGTGCTCAACTGCTGATAAGAGTAGGAAAGACATACATCGGAAGAGATGTTGGAAAGTCAAGCAAAAGCATTCACCCAGTAGACCAGATGGGATGAGAATTCTAGTCAATGCTCGGTGAAAAGAGAGAATAAGTTTGGTTCTGGAAACAGAATTTTGGGGGGTTGCTTAGATGGCTGGATGCTTGAGGAAGAGTGGTAGAAAATAAGGAGGGCTAAGCAAACTTGCCCAACTCACAGTAGACTTTGAATAGGCTAAGGAGTGCGCATTTGGCCTTGAAAAATATCGAGTCAAGATGGTTTTGAAGCTAGAAAAGAGGGAGAGAAGATGATAAGCTACAGAGATTTAAAGTTGGGCATTAAAGTTTAGGGCATTACCATGGAGAATTAGGGGATTTATGAAGCAGACAATGCTGGTAGTTGTAATAGAAATTGAATTTTAGAAAGGGAAAGATCCTGTAAGTAACTAATTTGTGTACACACAATTACAGTCCTTTTTTCCCTACAAGAATGTTCGTAATAACTTTATTTGAAATACTCCAAAACTGGAAACAATTGAAATTCCTATCCATATATGAATGGAAAACCCTGCCATAATTTATACAAGGGAAAATCACACACCAAGAAAAAGGAATGAATGGCCAAGATACTTAAGAACCTGAAAGACGGCATACAAAAAATAAAAGAAAAGGAAGGGAGGAAGCAAGGAAACGAAAAAGGGAAGAGAAAGAGAAGAGACAGAAAACACTATATTTTCATGTATAAAAAATGTTTATACATGCAACTATATTGAGGGAAAATATTACCTGTAACTGTCTGGAGTGTGGCCCAATTTTTAACCTCATAAGAACTGCATGAGATGGGTCCTATATTTATTTCCATTTAACAGATAGAAAGGCTGAGTGTGCTGTGTAATTGGGAGTCCTTTCGTGATATCAGATCATAATGTTATTTTTCATCTTAATAAGATATTATTATTTTAAAGACTCATTAAAATTTTATAGTCAATTAAGAAATAATAGGAAGATTTCTATCAGTTCTCTTGCTTATGTCTATAATACCGTAATATGTTAGCACGTAAAAGTCACTCATAAAATGTATAAAAATTGAGATTCTTATTTCTTGTCCTAGACAAGTAGTTCTCAAGTACTAGAGTATATTAGGATCATCTAGGAACTTGGTAAACATACAGAGATGGTGTGAGTTTTTATTAATGCTTCAGTGATTCTGATAAACACTGAACTTTGAAAACCCCTGCCCAAATAAACTTGATTCTCCTGGGATAAGGCCTGATATTTGTATTTTTAAAGGCCTGTTTGTAGGCTCTGCATCCAATGCATCAAACAAGTTTTGGCCACAGGATGAAACCTAAATTCATCATCATCTTATACAGAATCCT
The DNA here is from genome assembly GCA_004027655.1 of Graphiurus murinus. Lineage (NCBI taxonomy): Eukaryota > Metazoa > Chordata > Mammalia > Rodentia > Gliridae > Graphiurus > Graphiurus murinus. Next base: position 11,092 of record PVLC010007308.1, on the reverse strand, counting down.
TCCAATATCTTGTACCAAGCTCCCTTTCAAATCTCCTTTGCCACCATTTTCTAAACAGCACCCACTCCTGCCAGAATGAATTTCTCATAGACCCTGATGATATCATCCAATGGAACAGCCACAACACAGCGTGTGTTGCTGTCTCACAACTTCAGGTCTTTGCATAACCTTTCTCAAAATGCTCACCTTTCTTGCTCTAGAGACTTGTATTTACAGACAGAATTCTATTTAAACATCTTCCCCTTATCAAATCCTTCTCTGACATCGCAAGCTCCTTCTATGTTCCTTTGGCATTTTAGGATCATCGTTTATCACTCAAAATTGAACCTTTTCTGTTTACAGGTCTCTGGCACACTTCACAGTCAGTAGGAAAGTGACTTAAGGCAGGAAATCCAATGACTATAGCACTGGCATCTGAGTTACATAGATATGGGTAGTTTTCCAGCTCCGACAGAAGAGGGCTGTGTGAATTTGGTAAGAATTTAACTTCTCTTATTTGTTTCTCTTATTTCTTACTTATGAAATTCAGTTAACAATTGGATCTCTCAGTGATCTTACCAAGATTGAAGAGACAGCAGTGAGAGCAAATTCTAGAGTTAATAGTACACACTAAGCACTCACTACCAGTGAGTCATGATTAACTTTAGAGTGTGGGTAGCTGGCTTTATTTACTTTTGTATCTCTGGTACAAGGGAGGCACCAACAGGGTCTGCTAAGGACTCCTTTTCCATAAATCCTAACTATCACAAAACTTTCTGTTCTAGGGAAGACCATAGAAACAAAGTCTTCTAAATTGCATATCAAGTTTCTGGCAAGAGAAAGGCACTGATGCATCCGGCAGACTGCACGGTGAAAAAAGCAAGCATTTGAAGACATGGGAAGGAAGAAGCAGGCAAGGATGGTACCTACTGATTACTGGAGATCTGGATTCTATTTATCTTTAGGAATTTCCAAAAGAGCAGTGAGAAAAAGAAATAAAACACAACAATTACCTCTCCAGGTATTCTGATTTCTCTTGGAGTTTTATTGCTGAATGGCAGATACTCTGAATTTATGCACAAATGACTCAGATATATTAAGAAGGTAAAATAACATAATATTGGGGTCTTTTGGTGATCATTTTTGTCTTTGCTTCAATTCATCTTCTACAAAGTCACTGGCAAAATATTTCTGAAACTCTAATCAGACAAGCTCACTCCTGACCAGTGGCCTTTAATAGCAATCCATAACTTACAGCATAAAATCCAAATTCCTTAACAGAGAATAGAGGTCCTTCATGTCTGGCCGCACACGCTTCTGTTGCATTTCAGTCTTATAAGTTATTTGCTCTTCTCAGAATGAAGGATGCTCTTTCCTGAAACTTCTTGCCTTTGCAAATGTTCTCTTCTTTAAAAAATGCCCTTCCCCGTGGATGTGCATAATCAACTTTTTTTAACAAGCTATTCTTTGATCACCTCCTTACTTCCTCATGTTTTCTTTCTCCATGAATTGACTATGAGTCTGTTTTAATGTCACTATACCAAACATACCTCTATCGTAACACTGAAATACAACTGTTTTTGACATCTTGGCTTGCTTTCTAGATTGCAAGCTCCAACTTAGAATCTCTCCAAGACCTGGTATTGCGGGGAACACTGTGATAACTCTGTTTCTTCTATCTTTATAGGCTGATGTCTCCCTGGAACAGCCCTGTGCATCCTGGTCATGCATGTGAGCTGACAGGAAAGAGAGGATACTCAATATGTTGAGTTGGGAAATGGGGTCATTTTACAGAATATAATAGTTTCTGTATGTCAGACACTGTGGTGAGAACATGAAGCTGAATTAAGCAGAAAATTCTCTCTCAAATTTTCACTTGTGGAAGAATGTCTATCATATTTAATGAATTGTGAAAGCTACTTTAGCATGATATCTCACTAAACTGAACTAAATAACCTTGGAATAGAGAACCAATTCCTATCTAGTTTTAGAAATAAGAATAAAAGAGATAAATTTTTTTCCAAGAGAGCTCTAGAATTGGAATTGAGTTACAAGGTAAAGAGCATTATTTAAATAAACTTATTGACTATTTATCAAGCACCTGCTTTATATCCCTTAGCATTCTTGCAGCCATAATCTAAATATCTGACCACATCACTTGGAGGAAGATTTTTTTTTTCTTATGGTTTTGGGCTCACTCAGTCCATGTAAAGCTGAGGACCTTGGATCTCAGGGCATGGTGGAAGGAGAGCATATGGGCTGTGTTCACTTCATGGAGTCCAGAAGCAAGAGAGACAGCAGGGGAACGAGAGGCCCTTTATATAATCCCCAAGATACCACTCAGGTAAATCCATTACAATGGATTTATCCACTTCTGTTATTATAACCTTCATTATTCAATTATATCAGCTCCAAACACCAAATTATGAGCTCTTCAAAGGGCCATTCTATTTTTAACCATAACATGCTTTTTCCCCGTGAACTGTGCTAAGTCCTGTACATATATTATCACTAATATAATATGCAATAAGTTACCGTGATACTTAGGATTGCGTTCACTTTACAGATAAGGGATCTGTGACTTAGAGAGACAGGGTAATTTTTTTAATCACCTATGTTTACTGAAGTTTTTTACTTTTTATTTCTATTGTAATAGGCAAGAGCTTATAGAAGTGTACCAGAAAGCCTCTCTGTGAGTATGGATATTTAAGCAGTCTCTGCAAGATCACAGTAAGGTAAGGAAAAAGCTCATCCTGATGTAGAGGAAAACAAAGGAGTCTCAGATCTCTGGGCATCATTTAAAGCCTACACTGGGGAGCAAATATAGAAGAATCTGCTCCCTTCCTCTCCCACTTCTTGGACTTGCATATTGATCAAGGAATTCATCCAATAGGATGTTTGACAACAACTGGGATAAAAAATGAAGACTTGGACACTTTCAGGACAGCAAATGGCACATATAAGAGAGGATTATTCAAGTACTTAGAGTATTCACATATGGAAGAAGAAAACCAGGGCAAAAACCCCAAGGAAGATTAGACTTTTCCAGAGGTCCATATGCAGCAATAACCAAGAAATAAGTTGCTTCTCAACTGATAGAAGTGAAGAACTTGTCCCACATAGGAAACGGCAGTGAGCTGCCTGTCACAGCAGATACTCCAGGAAAGGCCCTACGACCACTTGGTGGAGATGTTGTAGAGAAAAATTCAAGAGTTGTTAAGGTCTTTAAAATTCCTGCCATCTCAGGCTCCTCAGATTCTGAGGGTGGCACTGAATCCAAATGAAGAATACTAAGACCATACTTACCACTGTCATTATTATGTCTCTAGACATATCAGGAGATGGATGTTGTCTTTGCTGTGTAGATGGGAACATCTAGTCCCGAATAGAATCCAATCACACTCAGTACCTAATGGATGAGCCACTGGGGTATAGCAAATCAGAGTCCCTTAGGGGAGAAAATGAGTCACACATTACAATCAAAGCCAGTGCCACTATTGGTCTCCCAGGCCCTGTGTATACAACATTGAAGTAGGTTGAAAATGTTCTCTCCTTGGGGTGATAAAATATTCCTTGGTAAGCACACTAATTCATTTTTTTCTAAAGCAAACAAATCACTTGTGCTTTTCTTCTCCTGTATTTTCTACCAACTGGATAAGAACTATGCCTGTCAAAAATCTGTCTAAAAACTGAGCACATATGTGGAGAAAACACTACACAAACCATAAACATAGGGATCGTCCCAGACCAAAGGTAAAAGAGGTTAAAAAATTTGCATGTCAGCCTGGTGTAGTGGGGCACACCTGAAATCTCAGTACTTGGGAGGCTGAAACAGGAGGATTGCAGGTTTGCAGCCAACCTCAACAACTTGGCGAGGCCCTCTGCAACTTAGTGAGACCCTGTTTCAAAATAAAAAATAAAATAGGGCTGGAGGTGTGGCTCAGAGATAGAATGCTCCTAGTTCAATCCCCAGCAAAACACACACACACACACACACACACACACACACACACACCTCAAATATCATCATGGGAGTTGTAGAATCAAGGCTCAAGAAACAACAGTTTTTGTGGAGGGCTTTGAGTCTAAGTTCCCAGTAACTTCTGACTTTCAATGAGGTTGTACAGTCAAGAACACAAATGGCTTTAGGTATTGAAGGGAAAACTGTTGCCCAAAGTACTAGTTCCATCTAATAACTCAAACCTCTATTGTTTCCCTCTTGGGTTTCAGTATGCCCAGGCTGAGATTTGAATGCTAAATCTAGGTCAAACACAACTTTACTCAAAGAATTCCCAGTCCTGGGAACTTGGAGGTAGCTTTCAAAACACTTGTACTGGGAACATTTCACAGAGGTATTATGCACTACATTTATTCTTTGAAAATTTATTTTTGAGGACTTTCTCTGTGTCAGGTATTCTTTGGGGCATAACAGTGGGGAATGTGAATAAGGCAGGATTCTTTCCCTCAACCAGCTCATATTTCAGTGGTGCAGGAGACAGGCTTACAAGGTATAATGCAGTGTTCTGTTACAAGAGAGGCATTTTTAAAGAGCAGTAGCAATGTAGGGGAAGGAATAACTAATTGACCATGCAGCCTGTATATGAGGAGAGAAGCAGAGAAGTTGAGGCTTGTGGGGGGATATTTCTCAAAAGAATGAATGTTTATCCTTTCTTATATAGTTAGATGGTGGAAGGACATTCCAGAGAGAAGGAGGAGAGCATGCAGAGGTGTGAGAGCGTGGGAAAGTGTGGTCTATTTAGGAAAGCATGAATACGGATAGTAGAAACAGTCCAGGTAGAGCTGTGCAGGAGGTGAGGCTGAGAGGCAGAAGAGTAGAGGAAGTGTTAATCTGTGCAAATGCAATCATCCTTTGGCTGTAAGGAGGCAAGCTTAAAAAATCTTTTAAAGAGGAAAATGACATAATCAGACTTTATGATGCGTAAATATATGTGCACATGATGTGAGATTGGACCAGAGGGGGAAGAGAATTGAATCTGGAAGCACAATTAAGAGTTGATTACGATATGTATAAGTTTGATAAAATCTAATGGTGGTAAACCTAGTGGGACATAAGCATTCTCAGATGCTATTGATGGATATGTAAATTGGTACACTTTTGGAAAGAAAAAAATTTAATATATAGTAATTGCTTCTAGAATTCATCTTATAAATATAGTCACATGTGTGTATAATGATGTTTGTCATGAACAACTGTGATCAGCCTAAATTTTTATCAATAGGGAACTGGCTAAATAAAGAAGCATATAACACATAAATTTTTAAAAAAGGAATAGGAAGAGACATATTCATATAAAAACAGACAAGATGCTAACGTTAAGGAAACATCAAGTTGCAGGCCAAGTGATAGGTAGATAGGTAGGTAGGTAGAGGACAGATAGTAGCTACATACACATAGAAATGGTAACCATGTTAATAAGAATAACTGGGAAAGTTGAAGGCAATCAAACAATATAGTTTGAATGGAGTAAAGAGATACTGAGCCACTGAAAGAATAGTAGGGTTAATATTCAAGAAAAATAAAGAAATCTGGAGAAGTAAACTTTACATTAGAATTTTTTTTTCACAATATATGCACTGGTTCTGGGACATGGAACTAAGAAGTAAAAAAAATATTGTAAATAGAGCCTTCAACTGATAGAGCTAAGAGGACAAAAACAAAAACAAAAACAAAACAAAAAACTAGACTGTGGGCTCCTTGAGATAGGAGGTGTCATTGTGGTAAACGACTAAAATTCTAACTGAGAAGTTAAAAGTATACACTGTAGGAGTATATACTTGTTCTCCAAGAGAATGAAGTCTAGCTTCAAGACATCTTTATCTCAAATTGGAATGATCCTGGAATAGCAACTGACACTAATAAATCTTCCAGAAGTCCATATGCATATTTTCTGGAGGAAAGTGTATTATCCTAGGTTTCAATTAAATACACAATTTTTTATATACCACATTCAAAAAATAGTAAGCATGCCTAAGAGGAGACAAGAGACAATACAATTAGGAAAGGAATATGCAAAATAAACAGGCCTATGGGGGATCCATATAATGAAGTTGTAAGAGAAACATTTAAAATAGTTACGCTGAGTGAATTCAAGGAAATAAAAGATAACATGAGAATTTTGACAAAAAAATTGAAATAACCAAATGGAGATTTTTGAACTTTAAAGTATAGAAATTAAAATTAATAAATATATGGAAGTATTTAATAGTTAATTAGAACAATGAAGAGAATTAGTGAACTGGAAGGTTAGACAAACATATAAAAGATAACAGAGATATGAAGGACCAAAAAGAATGGAAGGAAACTTGAAGGTCATCTAGACCGCATTCACCATGGTAGTGATTAGTCAGATATTTACTAAGACTCTTTCAATATTTTTCTGGGCACAAAGAGCTAGGCTACATTTCCCAGCCTCCACGTAGTTGATGGTGGCCATGTGATGGAGTTCAGGCCAAATAGAATAGAGGAAGAAGTGAAGTATATCACTTTCAGTCTTGGCCCTGGCAAACATCATTCCCCTCTCTTCTCCTCTGTGGAATGTTGGTGCTCAGGTGACCTTGAAGTCACACGTTCAAGATAGGTAAGCCTCCATCATCCTAGAGTCCGACGAGAGAGCAGGGAGCAGAGTCTTTCCACTTTTTTTTCTGAATGGATTTCACATGAATGGGAAATAAACTGTTATTGTGTTAAAATACTAGGATTTCAGCTTGTCACTGTAGCCAGCATTACCTTAAACATTTTTTGGCTATTCTAGGGGACTTCTTTGCAGCAACTTTTGCTGTCCATTTGCAGATGGAGAATACACAGTGAAGAAGACTATCCAGCATTCCATTACAACTGATTTCTTCTTTTGAAAGATCTAGCACTTGGAAAAAATTCTTCCCGAATTTTCTCACTCTGTGAACTTACTCAGGCTTATTTATCTGCAACTACTTCCATAGCTAGTCCTTATAGATATTGGAAGTAGCCCTCATAAAGACTTCTGTTTTGGAATGCATGTTTGAGAGAGGAAATTAAGAACTCTCTGACATTGACCTTGATTTTGTCTCCTTTCCTGAAACTTGGATTCAATCTATGAAATGATGACATTAAACAAATCTCAATGTCCCTTTGAGTTTGGGAAGGTGTGATTTGATTGTCATCTATTAGCTCAGAAAAAAAGAATATAAAGCAGCATGTTAAAAATGTAAAATAACTATTCCATTAAATATAATATATAAATCCATATCTTAAGTTAGATTTTTAACTATATTATAAAAAATTGTATTTCATACCTTACATACTCACACAAAATTCAAAGTTCCCTCAAGAGTCTTTTAGTCTGGTTCTTCCCCTACCCCTCAACCCCTTCCTTCCTCTGAAACTTTAATTCCTTCTACCAAAGCTCCACCAAGTGGCTATCTGGATGTTGCTTGAATTCCTCTAGTGTTTGGGAAGTCATTACATTCCAGGAGAAAAAAAAGTTTATCTCTGAGCAGTAAGTTATCATGCTTAAATATTAATAATTGGATTTAATAATGGTGGGAAATAATTTGAATATAGGCCTACATGTTCTTATACACAGATACACACATTAATAAAATAGATTCCATAGGTATGTGAAGAGATATATAGACATATATGGTGTATATTAACATGCAGTATAAAACCTGTGCACATTGGAACATGTTCAAACTTGTTGATATATTTATACATATCATATAACATCTTTCTATGATAATTTTGACTGTGACAAGATATGGAAATCTTTTGTTCCCTCTTTCCAGTGAGGGTAAGGGCATTTCCTATGCCTTAAGAGATGAAGAGTGAGCCTTTATCTAATGAATCTTGCAAGAAAAAAATAAACATAATTTTCCATGATACCATTGACTACAATGTTGACGGTTGCCTCTCCCCACCCTAGAGTATAAGGTTTTCCCATAGATAAGCCACAACTGGTATGAGGAGAAAGTCCAGGTAGAATGCAGCCTCTTGGAACAACCTGCTTTTCTCTCATTGTGCAATGACTTAAATCCATTCTCATCCCTGTTTCAGGAACACCATAATTTCAAATCTGTCAGCGGGCATGTCTCGGGGTCAAGGGCTATATTTTTACTACCTGAAATGGCTAAATAATGAAATATTTATAGATTACTCTGGAGCTGATAAAGTGCTGTATGACACATTGGTTGTTTAGTTTTCACAACCACTTTTGAGTTAGGCAGGGCAGGGTTCCTTACCTTAAATCATAATTGGGAAGACTGAAGTTCAATGGAGTTAGCAGTAAGCCCAAAGGCCACAGTTGTTAGCTGGCAAAGCTGACTAGTCCCAAGATCACTGGAGAAAAACTTCTTAATATCTATTCACTAACAAGCCTGTTGCTTTGTATTGGATGGCAATGTGTCTAGTCGGAACTATGTGATCTCTCATACTATTTTTCAGGTATGGGTGGGCATGTGGTTCAGTTCTAGCCAATGAGATGCAAGTTGGAGTCCCCAGCAAGGGTGTTCATTTTCTGAATAAATAGACCAAAGTCTGCCAACAAAAGGACTTTTCTCCCTTTGGTTGCAGGGGGGTGTGATGATGGAATTGCAACTATCTTTCAACAACAGAAACCTTGACATCCTAACAATGGGAGTAGGTATAAATTAGTCCTTACCTTGAGCTAGGTATTTCTAAGCCCTCACTGTAGATTTAAATCTCAGAGTAATCATCATTTAAAGATACAAAAACTGAGACACAGAAAGATAAAGGAACTTGGTCACGTTTCTATAATTAACAGCAATAAAGGAAGGATTTGAAGCCTGGCAAGTGGGCGCTGGGGCCACGGTAAGGATCAAAGAGTGAAAAGTGAGCCTCATATATCTAGCCTTGACACTGTAACATTAAACCCCAAATGCCTTACTTGTTTAAGCCACTGTGGCAGGGGTTTTTCGTCAGCTGACTTCAGTCCTAGCTTCCAGTTAGTAAGTGTGATATACAGGGAGAGTTGGTTTTTAGGTGAGCTTGGGTCAAGTTCAAGCTCTGTCAGTTCACTAGTTCAGTACCCTCATCTTTGAAAGGGGAGAACTAAATGGGATTTCTTTCTAGGTCTTTTAAAGTCTGCTCTTCTAGGATTCTTCAGATTTCTCAGGCTGCCACCTCATATTCTCTAATGTGCCAATTGCCTCATAAAAGGAGAGACAAGGAAGCAATGCTTGTGTGCAGAGTTTCTGTGGAGACAGCAAATAGCAGAGCTATCTCTGGAAGTGGCCAACCCTGCCCTTGTCTTCCACCATCCATTGGTTCAGTTTGTTGAGGTCACTTGAGAAACCAATACCTACTATTACAAACCAGCTTACCTTATACTTTTAATTTCTTACCATTTCACCTATAATTACCTGTCAGGCACATGTATATATTTTGTTCTCTTTTGTTACTAAGCTCTGTCATCAGCAATAGAAATAATTAACAAGAAAGGTTTAGCTATGAGAAGAATAGTTTGTCAGGCCAATTGCGCAGAGTAACTTAGTTTTGCTTTCACTCATTCATCCCTCATGGATGTTAGAGTCACTGTAAATCACCAAGTTGGTTTTGATCTGAGGAATTGTCTGCATTAATAAAATATCATCAAAGCAAACCCAAACTGCACAAAATTTTTTTTCCAAATATGCACACAAATAAGTTCTGGTGATAGCAAAAGAGAAGGTATAAATGTGGGATAATATGATAGCTCTCTTACTTATGAGTTCTCAGTAGGAGTAAATGCCATGGATATAGTCTTCTGATCTGCATTAAAGACATGAGGAACCAGAAGACAACTTATTGCATTGAGTTGGACTAAAGCTTACAGACCATCTAGTCCAGAAGTTCTCAATTTTTGATACACATTAGAACCACCCAGGGGGCCTTTAGAAACCCAGTGCTCTGGCTTCATCCAAGACCACTTTAGTCAGGCTACCTGTGGGTGGCAGATAGGCATTACTGTGTTTTATGGCTTCCAGGTAACTATGCACAGCCAAGGTTGAGTACCACTGATTTCAGCCAGATTCCATTCTTCTCTTCAGGTGAAAGGCTGAATATTCAATGAAAGGAACTGATGGCTCAGAGAGTCAGAACCATTATCCCAATATCAGGTCTGTTGATTACCAGGGTGTTTGCTCTCTTTCATGCCAGAACCACCACATACTTGCACAACCTCAACCACACTGTCAATTCATAAGCCAGAGTAGAATTCTGTTTACAGAGCCATGAACAAGAGCTTTGACTTGGTTGTCTTAAAAAGCAACCTGCAACTATGCCTTCCTATATTGAAGAATGGAAGGTTCTTCAGCCTGGTGGCTGAGGAATGACCCTGCTGTGTAGCATGGGAGGCCTGTGGGGAATTTGGAGGTACACTTAGAGAAAGGGAGCAGAAAAGAGCAAACTACATTTTCTGGATGCCTAAAGCTCCATGGAGGTGGTGATGGTGGGGGTGCTAAATACTTTGATAGATGAGTTCATTTGATGCTCAATCCCATGCTATTAAGCTGAAATTCACAGGAATAGCAGTACTGATTGCTTAAGTATCCCAATAATTCTTTAGAGAATGATACATAGTTGTGACTCCAAGACATTAAATTGCCTTCCTTCTTTCTACCCTGTCTATTTGTCACTCCACTTCTTCTTTAACCCCCTGTGACCTCTCCTGACTCGGCAACCAAGGGATCAACATAGGGCCTGGGGAAGCCTTGGAACATTGATCTAGTACTCAAGCCTTACTCCCTGCTGATTGCTTAGTGTCCATGAAGCCAAGTTGTTAAATCTTTTGAATATCACCTTTACTCACATTACTCTAACAAGACAGATACGATCCTTCATTTTGCAGATGAAAAAGCAGATGCTCAGAGTGTATATAAAACTTGACCAAGGTCACATAGTGAATAAATGGCAGTCACTTCAGGTAGTGGCTATTTTTGAAGAATGACACCCTGTTGGTGCTTTGGAATCAAATGCTTTTGATGTCCTCATCTCCTTTTTAAGCCATAGAATGAATGGAAGAAAACTACAATGGTCCTGTTTTACCTCTCTCACATGCATAATGAACCAAGATGCTTGTAATGAAGATACCAATCCTACCTGTAGATTTAAAAAAAA